>VDFB02197011.1:0-26752 GCA_007258455.2 Sequoia sempervirens
CATCACACCCCTAGCTAAGTATTTTTCTTGTCTTCAAGCAACTAAGGTCTTTCATTGCAGACAAAGGTGATGTGTTTGAAGTCAAATATTTTAGCGGAGCCCTCAGACTACTTCAAGTAAAACCCTATAGGAACCTATGCTCATTCCAATTTGGAAATATCATCTTGTGCAAAACAAATCTTATTATCACACCAATGTGAAATGGAAAACTATAGAAGAGGTGGCTAAAATGTAAGTGGGAGCTAGGTAAGACCATGTTTCTAAACCATTTTGATGTATCTATGTTCCATATGAACTACCACATGGTGACTATATGCTAAATATGAATATTTTCTATGTAGTCTTATAACTTTTTCCTTTCACCTTGCTTTATTGAAATCAACATATAGGTATGTGCAGGATCATCATGGAAAAAACAAGCCCTTAAGTGGCAAAAAAATCACAAAAATCAGTGTTAGGGAACTTGACATAAAAATTTGAATAAGTTATCTATATTATTTCAAACATATGTAAGAATGGAATTTGTGTAAATTGAATGTGGTTCTACACTGCAGGTTTTTTTAAACAAAATCTATTTGGTGAAATTTGAAATTTCAATAGTAGTACTAAATTCGGGGAAAAAATAAAATGGGTATATGTCGACCACCTAACCACAATAAAATAATAATATTTTTTTTCTAATATTTTTAGATATAAGTAGAGAACTCATGTCTAGATGTGATGCATATTTTTTACAATTTTCAAGTAAATAATTAATTATTATTTTTATTACAACTTTTAAAATATAAAATTCATATGTCTAACCACCTTAACTTTGTCAAAAATTCATGAAATTCAATTTTTTTTTTAATCTATGAGTATCACGAAGCATAGAATGTGATGCATGTTTGGATTCAAAAATGTGATCTTGTTTGAAAGCTATAGATTTTTTAAATCAACCTTATCAATCAGGACTTTAGTTGTAATTCAAATAGAAAATGAATAATAATAATTGATTAAATTCAAAGTAAATAATAATTTATATTGGTGAAAGCTGGGAATCTCCTTTAAAAACCCTTTTCGTTTCATTAATTTTGGGTAAAAAAAAAGTCGTCAGCTACATACCCTACAAATACCCATCATATTGCCACTTTTTGGCCCATCATGATTCTACACATACCCATATTTTTGACCAATTTTTATAACCAAATCACTAAACAAGGATTGACCATATTACTGGTCATGTTGAATTTTCTCTAATGCTAAAGGTATACTCACAAGATGTATCCATTCATATTCCACCTTTTCCAGATCTCTATCCACTCCACTAATTCTCAAATGAATGGATTTTTCTCCTTATATACCTTTGCATTTATTCTCATCTAGTTTTCCCATATCGAATGAAGGAGTCTAATACCTTGAGATAGACATTTGTTGGGAAATTGTGTCTCAACCTTGCAATTATGTAACAGTTATTGTTGATAATATATATATATATCCTAGTTAGCGATGATTGTAATATGCAATATGGCAACAAGGGGGGAGAGTGGGATGCGTGTAAATAAGTTTTTGTTAATTATTTTAGGAAACTCCTAAAAAAGCCGACATACATTAGATAAATGATACATTGGAAATATAGACCATTAATTACTAGGTTTTAGATCTAATGGTGGATATTTTGTTGGCCTATCTCACCCTAGAATTTAACCCTATTTTATGAGGGCATTGTATTATGACTGCGATCGAGAGAGACAGTGATGTATTATGAGAGTCTAATAGTAGTTGGGTTGTCTCTTGATCTCTGAATGGTGATATTCTTGTGAGAAGCTTTCTCTATAATTATATTTCAATCTTTGTGATTTAATGAATAATATATTGGGTAGGTTTTGGAGTGTGTGGTTTTTCTCTCAAAAGGGTTTTCCCCATGTAAATCACTATGTCATGGTATGCATTATATTTGATGAGCCTTAAATATGCTCATAGTTTGAAACTTTGATACTCTTACTTTTATTGTTAATAGTTGTTTAAATCTGTTGATTAAAGACTTTTTGGGTAGTATCCTGTAGCAATGAATTCTATATTCCTGCAGCTTGATAACTTCATTAATTACCTTTTTGACCGCACGCATCGCTGATGTATGCTTATGATTTTGGATAATGGAATAGGATTAACATGTGATTAATGAATAGATGATGTGTCACTTGTGTGTATGCTTTCCTTCGCCTCTGTTATTTATTGTAGGATTGTTGGAGGGAGCTGAAGCTGATCAAGCGCAAGAATCTCGACTTTGTTGAAGAAGTCGTTCTAGTAATAACTTTTTGACCGAATCTTTGGGAAGATGCTTAAACGGTCCTTTAATTTAGGGAGTGTGTAATGCTATATTTTCTCAGGGTCGCGTCGAGCAGATAGACTTTCATTTATGAATATCTGTTCTGCGGATTCAAAATGTATTTATGATCACGACTTCCTCTGTTAATTAGTTAGTTGTCTTTTTCATTTAAATAACCGTTCCTCCTGCGTGAGTGAACGAGGATGAAATAGTATGTGTTAGAATTAAGTTGAACAAGTAATAAAGTTCTATGTTAAGTTTTATTTTCAAAACAGAGTAATCGATGTATCCTGGTTCTGAATATGAATAAAAATCGATGAAGCTTTGAGTCAACTTCTTGTGTAATCTAAGTTGATGCTTGCTAAGGGGGCCCACTTAGTAAGTATTCTGTAGAAAATTGTTGTAGTTAACTATTCATTTCATGTTGATTACTAGTTAGAACCTATTTCTGTAGATTTCAACGCAAACTCAGCTTTGTATTGTTCCTGCAGCATTGGGAATCCATCCCTATGTTTGTTCCTATAGCATAAAGCTATTTCACAGTTTGTCCTTTAAATAGCTATTATGATTTCAGTTTTAGCCAAGTTGTGTTTAAGTTAAAAAGCTTTACGTTGTATTACTATTAAGCATTTATTTTCTATAGATGATGACTGGAAACTAGTTCTTAGTGCACATACTGTGCTGCTCCATTTCAAGTATATGTACCCTTGTTTGATAAAGTAAATGAACAACCATGAAAAGATGTTAGTCGCCTGTTGGAATGTCCAATTCCCAGGTTTAGTTCTGCTGTGACTTTTCTATCCTTTTGTGAGTGACCATTTTTTCTGGCATGGTAATGGGATGGTGTCAATCTAAGAACTTTGCTATAGTCATTTATTAGCGGTAGTTTAGTGTTTAAGTATTTCCAAGTTCTTTTCAATACCATTTATTTTATTGCATGCATAGAAGAAGAAGAGACACACTAGGAAGGTTCCTCCCTAAAAACTTGTTTGTTGAACTACTATTTAACCCAGCTGACGAAGAACCTGAGGAAAATTCATTTGCTCTGATATTCCAACACACAAATATGGAAAATAATCCACCTAATCCACCTCCTACTTTTGAGTTTCCCATTGTTCCCCAACGAGATACTGACAATCTTAAGAATATACCTTCTTAACTACTTCCAAAATTCTATGGCCTAGTCACAGAAGACCCTAAAACTTTTCTGTTTGAGTTTGATGTCCTCTGTCGTAGTTATGACTACAACTCAGACGCTCATAAATTGAAGTTATTTCCTTCCACCTTGAAGGAGGGAGCTCTCAAATGGTTCATGAGTCTGGGAAGAGGCGTTGTTGATAGTTGAGCAGCCATGAAACAAAATTACTTGAGAAGTAATATAAGGAATATTATAAGAGTGGCGGTAAGGAAGAATGATATATTCGAATTCAGCGAGCGGGATGAAAGTGCGGAGGATTATATTTCAAATTCTTGTTTTTCCCTGAAAAATTGAGACCACTCTCAATAGAAATCTCGAAACTTCTCTTTTAGGGAATCATTGATATTTGTACATAGATGCCTAGACCTGATGGGAGGAGGTGATATAACTAACTGCCTTGGGATGATATTAAGAAAATATGTCTGAATTACTCTCGAGCAAATGTGAAGAAGGGTAGAGGTCATCGACCTACAGTGGGCAAGTCTTCTTCTAGTGGAGTTTCCTGGATGGAGATAACAAATTTGCTGTCTGACTTCAAGCAGGATATCATTAACAATATGGCTACACAACTAGACACTATGCAAGCTTGGAAGAAACATGAGGCAGCTGAAGCAATCTTGGTCGAGTTCTGTCCACATTGCAGGCAGTAGAAACAAGACTGCAGATGCAAGATGGTGGCTAATCTGGAAGCTAAGCAATTACCTACTGACTTTAAGCCAGTAGAAGGTGATGATGATCAAGTGTTCTATGTTGCACAAAGGAGACCATGGGCTCAAAGACAAGATATGCCTCAAGACCCTTTGACTTTTGGTAATCCTTATTCTAGCTATAATAACCAATGGCAACCCTCATATGGACCACCACCACCTTGGAATACATCTCAACCAAATTGGCCTAATTATCAGACCCCTCAATGGCAATCTCCTCAACGAGGTTGGTAGTAGCCACAAGGACAATGGACCCCACCCCAAGGTAATTGGCAGCAGAGTCCTCAATGGAGAGGTTCTTAGCAATGGCAGAACCAGTCCCTTGGGTTCCTGGAGTTTTCACAGCCACAACTTCAGGCCCTCATGCCACCTCCTGCAGCAACTACCACAAATACTAGCCCTCCAAAACAAACACCTATGCCTGCTCAGCCGTTGCCAAATCCCAATAATAAGCAACAACAACAGCCATAGCAACCCATGTATTTTGCTGAAGCTAACCAATATCTAGCTTATGCCTTAAACATTCATGATATCCATTTGAGGTCTGGAACTACTCTTCCTGCTCCACAACCACCTCTAATTACTGAGATGCCAGATTCTCCCCTTGAAGAACCTATTGCATCTGATGTTCCTACTAAGCATATGCCTATAGCGTCACGGTTTCTAGACCCCTGGTTGCAAAGTCAAGAGAAACCACTTTTCCTCGAGAGGTTACAAAGTCTTTGCATTTAAATCATGGAACCCACTTTTGACGATACGGATCAGCTCAAGAATGGCAAAATTCAAATCCCCTTTATTTAGGGCTATTAAAAGATGTTCTATTTTTGGAAAAGTCATTAAAGAGGCTTGTTGAGAAAAACTTGGAAGGAAGAAAAAGGATCCCCAAACAATTCATGTCTTAGGGAAATTGCCTGATATAATGTTGGGAAATGTAATCATTCCAAAGTACATTGACCCTAGAAGTCTTGTAGTGCAAATACATATAAATGGCCAAATTGTAAAAAATGTTTTGACTGACCTTAGTGCTGCCATCAATGTCATGACAAAGCATACTATGGACTACTTGAACATTCTAAACATCAGATCTACACCTACAGTTCTGTAGCTTACAGATAGCTCCACAATCAAACCTAATGGAATGGTGGAAGATGTAATTGTTACTCTTGAATCTTGGGAGTATCCAGCTAATTTTACAATATTATCTGTTAAGGAAACTTTAGGAGGATACCCAGTTATCCTAGGTAGGCCATGGTTAGCAATTGTTGATGCTTTTATAGGATGCCATTCTAGAGATATGACTATTTCTGATGGACAGTCCACAAAAAAATTGGCTTTGTATCCACCGGCTAGACCTCAACCAGATTTGTCCCAACCTGTTTGGCCAGATGTGGGGGAAGAAACTGAAGAAGCCAATTCATTGGTTCAATTAATGATGCTTCAAACTGATCCATTCTCACAATTTCAGAATGAAGATGCCTTGCTTTTTCAAATTCTGCAGTCTAACTCTAATACGGGTAGTACATCTGATCCAAATAGCAGTCATCTACAATGTTTCCTGCAACAACTAAATTCTGAGAGTTTGCTGCCTAAATTTCCTGCAATTTTTCATAACTTGCTTCCACAAGAGGTACAAACATCACCTGTTGATTCTATGAGTGATCTCACTAAGCAGATAGAATTGTCTCCAGGTCACTGTTTGAATATCAATAGCAAGCTATCACAATCTCAACAGGCTGTCCTATTTAAAATGCTACAAGATCAGCAAAAAGCTTTTGCATGGGAATATGGGGACATGCAAGGAATAGACCCTTGAATTTGTACTCATCGGATCTATATCAAAGAAGACTGTTTACTAGTTCGGCAGCCTCAAAGAAGAATCAATCCAACACTTAGAGAAATAGTTAAGAATGAGCTTCAAAAGTTGCTTGATACTGGTTTTATTTATCCAATTTATGACAGTCAGTGGGTCTCTCCATTAGTTATTGTCCCTAAGAAAGGAAGAAAATGGAGAGTGTGTGTAGATTATAGAGAGTTGAATACTACCACTAAAAAAGATCACTTTCCATTACCCTTTGTAGACCAAGTGTTAGACTCATTGTCTGGTAAAAGATATTTTTCCTTCTTGGATGGCTACAGTGGGTACAATCAGATAAAAATTGCCCCTGAAGATCAAGATAAGACCACTTTTACCTGTCCATGGGGGACATTTGCTTATTCAGTCTTTCCTTTTGGTCTATGCAATGCGCCAACAACATTTCAGAGAGCAGTAATTAGTATTTTTGCTGATATATCTCAGGACTGTATGGAAATTTATATGGATGACTTCACTACCTATGGAGTTACATTTGAAGAATCATTGGTGAATTTAGAAAAAGTATTGAAAAGGTGCAGAGAGAAAAATTTGTCTTTAAACAGTGAAAAGTGCTTCCTAATGATGGAAGAAGGTATTGTTCTAGGCCATCATATTTCCAAGAATGGAATTCATGTTGACCCTGCTAAAATTGAAGTTATTCTGAATTTACAAACTCCTGCAAAACAAAAAGATGTCAGAAGCTTCCTTGGCCATGCAGGGTATTATAGAAGGTTAATAAAAGATTTCAGCAAAATTTCCAGTCCACTATATGCCTTATTAACTAAGGAGTCTCAATTTGATTGGACGGAGGCCTGTGAAAAATATTTCCTGCAACTAAAGGACTTGCTTACTAAAGCCCCTATTCTTCAAGGTCCAAAATGGACTTTGCCTTTTCACATACATGCTGATGCTTCTGATTTTGGTATAGGGGCAGTCTTAAGCCAAAATGAAAACTCAGTTGAGCATGCCATCTATTTTATCAGCAAAAACCTTCAAGGTCTTGAGCTAAACTACACTATTACAGAAAAGGAGTTGCTAGCAGTAGTGTATGCTTTGAATAAATTTAGGAATTATGTCACAGGTTATCAGATATTTGTTCACACTGACCATGCAGCAATCAGGTATCTGATGAACAAGCTTGCCATTTCTGCTAGGTTGGCAAAATGGCTCCTGTTGTTACAAGAATTTGACATTGCAATCATTGATAAACTAGGAAGAGCTAATGTTGTAGCTGATTTTTTTATCATGGCTTCAAATAACTGCACCTGCTGAACATGAAGTCATTGATGATAGGTTCCCTGATGAACACCTGTTTTTCATTGCTGCACATACTCCATGGTATGCAGACATTGCCAATTATCTTGCAGCAAGCAGAATACCAGCTCACTTTTCCCCAAAAGAAAAGAAATTATTAATAGAGAAAAGTTTTAACTTTTCATGGATTGCAAATTGTCTGATTTATACTGGACCTGATCAAGTTATGCGAAGATGTGTAAGGGAAGATGAGTCTTATGATATCTTGCATGCTTGCCATGATGAACCGTGTGGGGGACATTTTGCAGCAAAGAGAACATCAATGAAGGTTCTTACAACAGGATACTATTGGCCAACATTACACAAGGATGTTGTAGCTTATACAAGGAGATGTGATAGATGCCAACGTATGGGAAGGCCAACCAGGTCAAATGAAATGCCACTATATCCACAGGTAATAGTCACCTCCTTTGATAAATGGGGAATGGATTTTGTTGGACCAATTGATCCACCATCAAATGACAAGTCATACATTCTGGTTTGTATGGATTATGTAACAAAGTGGGTTGAAGTAAAGGCAATGACTCATGCTCATGATAACAAGGTTGCTGAATTTCTGTATGAGCAAATTTTCACTAGATTTGGAGTTCCCAGAGAGTTGGTAACTGATCAGGGAGCTCAGTTCACATCCAATTTGATCACTGCACTAATGAATGACTATAAAATCAAACATAGAAAGTCCAACCCCCATCACCCTCAAGCCAATGGTCAGGCGGAGGTTACAAATAGGGAAATTGAGGTGATCCTAACAAAGACAGTGCAACTCCATAGGAAAGATTGGAGTAGTAGACTTCCTAAAGCAGTCCGGGCCTACAGAACTGCATGGAAGACAACAACTGGGTTTACACCTTTTGAACTGCTTTATGGGAAAATGGCTATGTTGCCCATTGAATTTGAGCATAAAACTTTGAGGACAACTCTTGAAGTCAATATAGAAATTTCTGAAGCATAGAAGGAACATCTCCTGCAGTTGAATGCCTTGGACGAAATGCGAAAAGCTGCCCTGCAACATACAGAAGCTGTCCAACAGCAAAGGAAGAAATGGCACGATCAACACATCAAAACCAAGCAATTCTCTGCTGGTGATTGGGCTCTGCTATATGATTCCAGATATCAAGAAAACCAAGGTAGGCTCACAACACGCTGGCTCAGTCCCTATGAAGTTGAGAATGTGTTTGACAATGGATCAGTACAGCTGGCCACAATTGATCCAATCCGTTTCAAATTGCTGGTTAATGGACACCGACTGCGGTTATATCATAAGCCGACATCAAAGGAGGAGTTCCTGAAGAAGTTTGTATCTACTGATCTTCCTGCAGCAAAAGGCTTAGGCCTTTTTCCTGCAGCTTCTCTTTCAGTATTGTGTTGACCGCCCATAATAAAGTTTTCTTTTAAAAGAAAACCACTTTTCTCTGTTTCTTTTCATCTATCACATCATTCATTTCTTTATCTGCCACATCATCCATATTGCCACTCCGCCTCATTCATGCATTCAATCTTCCAGCTATCATTTCATGATACGCTGTTGTCCTTTACGACATTCCTGAGAACTGACTTCAAGGTACGCGAAATCTTTTCATTATCGCATAATTTATTCTTTCTATCTATTCATTAATTGTAATGTGTACATCAGCCGTAATTGCATGTTTTAATCCTATCACCTTGCACATGTGAGGACACATGTCGAATGCTAAGTAGGGGGCGGGGGTATTCTAATTTCAAATTTTCTTGTGCCAAATTTACGTTTTCCAAAAATAGTTATGATCTTGTACTTTCTAAAAGTATGATTGTGAAGCCATATCCTGAGAACAAGTTAACTACTTAGTTTAAGTAGTTATTAAAATTATTTTATGCAAATGTCTAGCTGTTATTCTTGGCAAGAAAAGGAAAGTGCAGTAAGGAAGAAGAGTCTTTTTCAAGCTTTCAGCATCAGTTTGAGTTTTTGTTTTAAGGATTTTGATCATGGGTGGCCAACTGGTGAGGCATGAGCCTATAGCTCATGATGCGTTGATACAGGATCCTCAGTTAATGCAAGCATTTGCCAACTGTGGATGGTTAAATTATTTCTTGAAAATTGATTCTTTTGATGAAGAGGCTGCAAGCGAATTTTTAAGAACATTTTCAGAGAATGAGGCTACGATATGGGGCTTGACAGTGGATGTGACAGATGAAAGAATTTAAGAGGTCATTGGATTACTGGTAGTTGGTGAAAATTTTCCTGTTGGAAGGGATGCTATCTCTGCTAGGGAAGAGTTTACCCTACCAGCTGATGGGCCTTTGGAAATTTCAAAGCAAGGGTGCAAAATAACATCCCTGCCTTATCCATACTTTGAGTACACCATTTTTGTTATCAGGTATTTAACTTGTGAAGGGCATTTCTCTTACCTACATTCATATCATTTCAAATTGTTAAGTCATATGAGACATGGATTGGTAGTGAATGTTCCAAATTTCTTGTTGAACCTTTTGCAAAATAGTGCACATGAAACCCAAATGGGTAAACAAAACTCTGTCACACATCATGCCCTAATAAAACTTTTGGTTGAGCGATCTTTAAGGGATGTTTCACCTCTTTCCTGGAATGAGTTTGTTGCCCATAAAGGTCTTCAACCGCCTAAACCTCCTAGGGTATTACCCACACAGCCTAGAAGAAAGAAAATGAGAATTGAGTCCTCAAGTACTGAAACAGAGCAAGAATCCGTTGCTCCTGCAGCGCCCACTCTTGCAGCTTCCATACCGACGTCCTCTACCGGTGTGCAAACAAGGTCTGCCGCTAGGGCAGTCTCCTGAGTCGGACCCACATACTCAAAGACAAAATTTTTTTGTCTCATCCTCTCTTGCAAAGTCTTCCCTGGTTTCTGTCTCTCCTGTAGCAACACCCATTAATACTCCAATTTCAATTTCTTCTTCCCCTGCCGAGTCTGGATCTTCAAGACCAGCTAGGAAGAGGACTGCTAGGGAAGCATCCTTTGCTGCTGCTCCTCCTGCAAAACTGCCAAGAAGGAGTTCATTAAGAAAATAGTCTAAGCCTGCTACAACCTCTGTTCAAACAAAAACTATCATAATATCAGAGGACTCTACTGAGTCAGGTCATGATAACTCCCTAGATATATCTGCAAATGTTCCACCAAGCTCCTCTGCTATTCCTGAAGCAGCACAACCTAGTAATATTAATAAAGGGAAAATGCCAAGTTTGGATGACTTGGCTTGTGTAGCTGAGAAAATTTCTGAGGAAGAACAATCTTCTCCTGTATGGCAACAAGGCTTCATCCTGTAGCAAGAGGATTTTATCTTACAACAAGAAGAAGATGTGCCTGAACTGCCTGAAATACCTTGTGATAATCCATTGCCCACTAAAGTTTGCACAAATTTAGTTGTGTATAAAAAGACTCTACTAATTGCATACTTGGAATTTCTGAGCATTAAGAAGATGCCCGTGTCATTTCACACTTTATGTTTTCGACATTTCGCTGAAACTGAAGTCCAGCAAAGTTTATGGGATGAGGAAAAGAAAAAGATGCAAAGAGAAATTGACTGGAAAAAGCAATAAATTCAAGATATGCAGACAAAAATGGATAAAATGATGAAAATAACTAGATAGATAATGGAGTGTAGGCCACCACCCAAAGCATATGCAATGTGTCTCAAAGAACAGTTCCTTTGGTTCAAATTAATGAGGATCTCCAAAAATTTGGATCCCAATATTGAAACAGTCAAGGAATTCTATGATGCTTATCAAGTGGCCCCTAATTGGTTGAAGAACTCCATGTGTGAACTATATTTACATGGTTATTTAATTCCTGCAGAAACCGAATGGAACCCACTTCTTTATATAGGTGATATCCATTTAAGAGCACTTATGTCTTAGGCTGCAAATGAGATCAATTATGGAAGACAATTGGAAACATATGAAGAAACATAAAAAAGATGAACCTGTTCTTCTAAGAGCTGAAGGTTCAGACCCACGCACAGTTTTAAGAACCTAGTTTAGAGTTACTTATGGATGCAATCAACCTGAGGAAAGAGAGAAAATTTTTGACATCAGAAAATAGGTATACAATGAGTTCAAAGAACAGAAATATACATTTTGAAAACTCGCCTCTTCAAGGATTGAGACAAGGTGGGAGAGATTGACAGTTGGTCTAAGAAGGACAGAGCCTCACAGCCCATTGAACTTCACAACAACAGTCAGGAGATCAGAAAGGTACATGCAACTGGGTTTGCAAAGCAGATTAGAATTTTGGATGCCACTGACCTTCCAACCTCTAGTTTTAATGTGGCCGCTCTATCCTTACCAAGCCAAGGAAATCAATGCAGAAATAGAGAACCGCAGATATGAAAGATGGGAGTTTACCAGAGGTTTTTACTACAAGTTTGGAACTTCGCTGCAGGGTCATCCTACTCCAACAAATTTCAGGGAAATAACAAGAAAAGTTCAATGTGGAGGACCACATTATCATAAGTAGGGGGCAGAATGATGAGCCTTAAATATGCTCATAGTTTGAAACTTTGATACTCTTACTTTTATTGTTAATAGTTGTTTAAATCTGTTGATTAAAGACTTTTCGGGTAGTATCCTGTAGCAATGAATTCTATATTCCTACAGCTTGATAACTTCATTAATTACCTTTTTGACCGCCCGCATCACTGATGTATGCTTATGATTTTGGATAATGGAATAGGATTAACATGTGATTAATGAATAGATGATGTGTCACTTGTGTGTATGCTTTCCTTCGCCTCTGTTATTTATTGCAGGATTGTTGGAGGGAGCTGAAGCTGATCAAGCGCAAGAATCTCGACTTTGTTGAAGAAGTCATTCTAGTAATAACTTTTTGACCGAATCTTTGGGAAGATGCTTAAACGGTCCTTTAATTTAGGGAGTGTGTAATGCTATATTTTCTCTGGGTCACGTTGAGTAGATAGACTTTCATTTATGAATATCTGTTCCACGGATTCAAAATGTATTTATGATCACGACTTCCTCTGTTAATTAGTTAGTTGTCTTTTTCATTTAAATAACCGTTCCTCCTGCGTGAGTGAATGAGGATGAAATAGTATGTGTTAGAATTAAGTTGAACAAGTAATAAAGTTCTGTGTTAAGTTTTATTTTCAAAACAGAGTAATCGATGTATCCTGGTTCTGAATATGAATAAAAATCGATGAAGCTTTGAGTCAACTTCTTGTGTAATCTAAGTTGATGCTTGCTAAGGGGGCCCACTTAGTAAGTATTCTGTAGCAAGTTGTTGTAATTAACTATTCATTTCATGTTGATTACTAGTTAGAATCTATTTATGTAGATTTCAACACAAACTCAGCTTTGTATTGTTCCTCAGCATCGGGAATCCATCCCTGTGTCTGTTCCTATAGCATAAAGCCAGTTCACAGTTTGTCCTTTAAATAGCTGCTATGATTTCTATTTTAGCCGAGTTGTGTTTAAGTTAAAAAGCTTTACGTTGTATTACTGTTAAGCATTTATTTTCTATAGATGGTGACTGGAAACTAGTTCTTAGTGCACATACCGTGCTGCTCCATTTCAAGTATATATACCCTAGTTTGATAAAGTAAATGAATGACCATGAAAAGATGTTAGTCGCCTGTTGGAATGTCCAATTCCCAGGTTTAGTTCTATTGTGACTTTTATATCCTTTGTGGTGTGACCAATATTTATGTTTATTTATGTTTATGTTTATGTATTTGTTAAAGATCTATAAAAGTTTTGCATTATATCCTCTCAAGATTAGTGTAGTAAGTTTTTCCACTACCTTAGCTTCCTTACATGTGGTATTAGAGTCTAATCACCTTTGCTTTTAGTTGTGGGTTGTTGGGGTTTTTGGACTAATCTAGGTTTGAGTGGGAGCTTGTGTAGAAGATACTTTGTGATCTTGTTGTAGGAATTTTTAGATGGCAAGTTCATCAGGGAGAATAGAGATGGAGAAATTTTCTAGAAATAATTTTGAAATGTGGAAGCTGAAGATGGAGGATTTGTTGATACATCAAGATCTGTGGGTGTTGTTGATGAGAATGTTTCAAGGTCTACAGATACTACTCAAGCTGCTCAATATGATCTTATGGACTATAAATCCAAGGGTCTAATCAAATTGGGCTTGGTAGACTTTGTTTTAACTAATTTTCATGAGGAGACCTTTGCATAGAAACTATGGAAGAATCTTGATGAGATGTATCAAGACAAATCTTTAGTGAATAAGATTTTCTTGAGGAAGAAGTTGTATTCCTTGAGAATGGAAGACAATGGATGAATCACAGACCACCTGAAAGCATTCAATATGTTGGTGGCTCAATTGGCATCAATTGATGTCAGAATGGATGAGTAGGAAATATGTCAGATCTTGCTTTTTTCTATGTATAATTTGTGGGATTCTCTTGTTATGGCTATTGGGAGTACTTCTATAATTTTGAAGACTGAAGATGTGGTGGGTTTTTTGCTTTCTAAAGAGATGAAGAGGAAGGTATCCATCACTGCCAAGGAGGCCCTAAATGTTCATGGAAGGCCTAAGGAAAAAGGTAAGAAGAATAAGAAGCATGAAAAATCCAAGTGCAGGGGGAGATTTAAATCTCTTGGAAAGTCCAAAGTTATTTGTTGTAACTGCGGTAAACCTAGACATGTTCATAAGGAATGTGAAGAAGAAAAAAAGAAGAAAAAAAAGAAGTTTGATTTTGATTCTATGTTTGAGAGGAAGATGGTGATGCATTGATTTAAGCTTTAGCAACTCATGTAGGTAATGGTGCATGGTTAATTGACTCAAGTGCATCTTTCCACATGACCTTTAATAGAGATTGGTTTTCTGAATATGAAGAATTTGATGGAGGTAAGGTGTACTTGGGTGATGATTCTTATTTAGACATTGTTGGCTGTGGTAAAGTTAAAATTAGGTTTCCTAATGGTAGAATAAAAAGGATTAATAGTGTGTTGCATATCCTTGGATTAACATAAAATATGTTATCTCTAAATGAACTAATAGATGCGGGTGTGTAGGTAGTATTTTTTGATGCAAGATGCAAGATGGTTAGAGGTGCTACATGGTGATTGCTAGAGGTGTTAGATATGGTACATTATATAAGCTTCATGCATGCACTATTAGTGTAATAGTACTTTTGTGAAAAGAAAGTCTATGGAAGAAGTGAGAATTTCACATTTAGTATATGGTCATGGATTTTGGGTACCCATATGTGCTCTTTCTTCTGAATCAAAGTTACTTGTAGATAAAACTATGTTATATGGCACCAGAGACTTGGCCACATTAGAGAAAATGGTCTAAGGACCTTGAAAAATAAAAACATTATTGAAGGTTTGTCTGATTGTAATCTTGAATTTGATTTTTGTGAGCATTACATTTTTGGAAAATAAAATCATATTCAAGTCGAGTTCTCATAAATCTTTTGGTGTATTGGATCTTATTTATTCTAATGTTTTTGGTCTTGTAGATGTTCCCTCAATTGGTAAATCCACATATTATGTTTCATTTATTGATTATTATAGTAGGACATGGGTATATTTTCTAAAGAGTAAATATGAAGTTTTCAGTCAATTTAAAGAATTTAAAGCAATCGTTGAGTTACGGACTAGAAAAAAAATAATTTTTTTGAGGATTGATAATGGCAGTGAATTTTTCTTTAATGATTTTGATAGATTTTGTAAAGATTATGGTATTCATAGACAGAAAACAACTTTGTATTCTCCACAATAGAATGGATTTGTAGAAAGAATGAATAGGACATTGATGGAGAAGGCTAGGATTATGTTGAGTGGTGTTGGCCTAGAAACAAAGGTTTTGGGTTGAAGTTGTTGCCACTACCTGTTACCTAATTAACAGGTCTCCTACAATAGCTCTTGTTGATAAGAAACCTATAGAGGCATGGTCGGGTCACAATCCTTCATTAAGAAATCATAGAGTTTTTGGTTGTGAGGCATATGCACATGTGCCAAAGGAGAAGCAAACTAAGTTAGAGAAGAAGGTTGTGGAATTTATCTTCATAGGATATAGTAATGGTGTGAAAGGATACAGGCTTTGGGATCCTATTGCACAAAAGGTAATATATAGTAGAAGTGTTATTTTTAGAGAAACTAAGACTTCTTTTGTTACATTGCATCCAAAACAAAGTAAGTAAGAACATGCGATTCAATTTCCTTCTACACCTAAGAAAGTTGAATCAAGGCCCAAGGATAGAAAAGAAGTTGAGGAGAGCTCATCTAGCTTTGGATCCTCAGAAGAGGAGGAAGAACCTCCAACTCAACTTTTCCATAGTTCTGCAAGGCATAGACAACCACCTGAAAGGTATACACTTGATGATTGGAGATGTATTTTTGCTTTGAATACTAACATGGATGAACCCAAATCTATAAAAGAGTCATTAGGTATGAATCATGCAAAATCTTAGAAGATTTCTATGGATGAAAAATGGCATCTTTGAAAAAGAATGATACATGGGATCTTGTACCATTGCCTAAAGGACAAAAACCTATTGGTTGCAAATGGGTGTTCAAGAAAAATATTGGTTCAAATGGAGGTATTGAGAAGTACAAAGAAAGGTTGGTTGCAAAAGGTTACTCTCAAGTTGAGGGTGTTGATTATGGTGAGATATTCTCTCCTATTGTAAAAATGAAATCCATTAGATTTTTGCTTTCTATTGCTACTGCTTATGATTTAGAGGTTGAGAAAATGGATGTGAAAACTAATTTCCTTCATGGTGATTTGGAGGAGGATATTTATATGAAACAACTAGAGCACTACATAGTGAAAGGTAAAAGTAAATTGGTTTGCAAATTCAAGAAATCTTTATATGGCTTAGAATAGAGTCTTAGGATGTGGTACCATAAATTTGATACATATGTGTTGAGTTTGGGATTTGAGCATTCTAAATTAGATCACTATGTTTATTATAAAATTGATGGTGATTGTTTCCTATTTACTGCATTATATGTTGATCAATATGTTATTTATTTGTAGAGGGAAAGGTATGATTTTTTAGAATTGAAATCTCAATTTTCTGTTAAGTTTGAAATGAAAGACCTTGGTACAACTAAATACATTCTTGGCATGGAAATTAAAAGAGATAGTGAATAGAAAGCTATGGCTTAGACAAAGTAAGTATATCAATTCAATTTTATAGAGATTTAATGTGCAGGATTGTGGACCATTTTATGTTCCCCTTTCTATTGGAACAAAGTTATCTATTTCAAATTGTCCAACATCTCCAGATCAGAGATCGAAGACATGAGCATAGTGCCTTACCAGAGTGCAATTGGAACTTGTTTGATGTATGTTATGGTTTGTACTAGACCAGACATTTCCCAAGCAGTGGGAGTTATTTCTAGATATATGTCTAATCTTGATAGAGTTCATTTGAATGTAGTTAAAAGAGTCTTCATATATATGCATGGTACCTCAAATTATTCCTTATATTATTATAGTAATGTGACTGAATATGAGATTTATATTGATATTCATGGTTATGTGGATTCAGAATGGGCAAGTGATGTTGAGATTTATATTGATATTCATGGTTATGTGTTTACTTTATTTGGTCGAGAAATTAGTTGGATGAGTAAGCTACAGGTTGTGGTTTCTTTTTCAACCACTGAAGCTAAGTATATGGTAGCTACTCATGCTTGTAAAGAAGCCACTTGGCTTAAGAAACTGTGTTCAAATATTGGAATAAAACAATGTGTAGTGAAAATTTATTGCAACAGTCAGAGTGCGATATGTCTAGCCAAGAACCTGACATTTCATGCTAGGACCAAGCACATTGATGTACAATATTATTTTGTTTGAGAAATGGTCAAATATGGTAGGGTTAAGCTGGTTAAGGTAAAGACTTTGATGAATGTTGTTGATTCTTTAACTAAGCCTATGAGCGTAGAGAAGTTTAGATCGTTCTCAAAGGATATGGGCATTTTGGCCACTAGCAATTAAGAGACAATGTTTACTCCCTCCCATTGCTCTTGCAAGGTGTTCAACAAGTGAGAGATTTGTTGGGAAATTGTGTCTCAACCTTGCAATTATATAATGGTTATTGTTGATAGGATATATATATATATATATTTCCTAGTTACACCGATAGGTGTAATATACAATGGTAGCAAGGGGGGAGAGTGGGATGTATGTAAATATTTTTTTTTAACTTTTTTAGGAAACTCCTAAAAAGGCTGACATACATTAGATAAATGATACATTGTAAATCTGGACCATTAATTATTAGGTTCTAGATCTAATGGTGGACATTTTTTTGGCATGTCTCGCCCTAGAATGTAACCCTATTTTATGAGGGCTTTGTATTATTATTGTGGTAGAGAGAGACATCGATGTATTCTGAGAGTCTGATAACAATCAGGTTGTCTCTTGATCTCAGAGTTGTGATACTCCTATGAGAAGCTTGCTCTGCAAGTATATTGTAATCTTTGTGATTTATTGAATAATATATTGGGCAGCTTTTGGAGTGTGTAGTTTTTCTCCGGAAAAGGTTTTCTCCACATAAATCATTGTGTTGTGGTATGCATGATATTTATATTTATTCTTGTTTAAGGTTATGTAACTGTTAAAGATATGTAAAATTTTTGCATTATTTTCCTCTCAAGATTAGTTTAGGATGTCATTCCGCTACCTTATATTGCTTACAACATCACCCATATTATGAATTGGGTTTCATTTTGAGTCATAATAAATAGCTGAATCATGGAGGTAAAACCCACACAAATAGTTTTAAAGCTCTTTAGTGGATTCCTATAAACCCCAAAAAATGGTTCAAGGTGCATGTGTAACTTTTGAGGTAGATCACAATAAATTTTCATAAATTGGAAATTAAGAAATGATTCCTTGATAAATATGGCATAAACCCTTGTAAGAGGGAAACATTGTATAATTTTTGTAGTTAATTTTAGCAATTGCTCAATTTTCTATTTCACCCTTTTGTTTGAACAACATCTTTCTTCCCCATTTTCTTAAAGAATTTCTATTCTATTTACTTCTTTTTCTTGGCCTAAGTTCTTTGCATGGATCTAATTAAATTCATCATTTTTTCCATAATAATAATTCAAGTGATGGCCCATATGTTTGTTTCACTATTGTTTCAACTATTTAAGAAATTAATTAAGTATTAGATTTTTTCGTCAAGGGTATATAAGAAAAAGGTGACATGTTATGTAGGGAGATTAATCATGGTTTCACACTATTGTTCAAGACTTCCTCATCCCCTTTCTATTTCTTCTTTCTCCATTCAATACAACTTATCCAATCCATTACCCTATCATTCTACACTCTAAGCTATGCTTCCAACTATTCATTTTTTTGTAAAGTTTCTTGCAACTTATCAATTTTTCTTGTTGATGTATTAATTGATTCATTTCAAAATTTAGGCATATAGAATGAAAATAAGGTCTGTAATTTTTTATTAATGGAAACAAAAGCTACTAGAAGTATCAAAATTATCACTCTCTATCTAGATAGATAAATTTGTACTTTCCCTATTAACAATTAGTTCCTCTATCATAGTATATGTCTATTTAAAGAAAGAGTACTTTAGAAGATAGTGTGGAAGTGCCTAGTGTTAACCCCTTTTTCCAAGGTAGAGAGAATGTATAGGTTGAGCATGTGTCAAAGTTGGGGAAATTTTTTTCTTCTTTTGAATAAGCCTAGAGGAAGAAGGGGTGACCTTTTGTTTCTTTTTAATAGCCCCTGAGAGAAAGAGGAAAATATTTATTACATTTTTCTTTGGTGTAGTGAACTGTACAAGAGAATATGTTGCATATATTTTGGTGAGGATACATGTTCAATGGAAAACACTACATGTTTGAGTAGAGACATTGCATGTTCCTTAGATGAGGTGGAATGTATGCTAGATAGTGCCACATGAGCCAAGACTATGGCTACATGTATTGAATAGGATGTTTTTGATTAAAAAATAGGTAAGGGCCTAGAAACCATAAAAAAATATAAAGATCACATAAAAATTAAAATAGAGAGAAGCATATCAAGCAATAGAGCTTGAACCCAACAAATTTTTCCCCAAAAAGCTTGTCAAGAAAAATGGAATCCTTCTTAGGAAGACATTTCTTCTTACATTGTACAATTGTCCAAGAAGAGTCATTAATTAAACTTGTAACATTTAGGAAAGAAGGGAGTGAAGCCCCCTCAAAGTGCTTAATTGAAGAAACCAAACTACTAGGAGAATAAGTAGGAGAAGAAACAACCTTGTCCAAAACAAAATCATCAAGAACCTCAAGAGAAACATGAGATTACATGAAAATCTTATTATTCATTTCTGTAGGAGGAGACACAAAAGGCAAGTAGAGCTCCAAATATTCACTAATAATAATAGAATTATCACTGGGCTACATGATAAGATGATTAGGATGATCATTCTTCCACCAAGTGGAAGAAGATGCTTTATGGGAACCACAAGGGAAGTCACAGGCTAAGTGCCTAGTAGAAAAACATCATTTGTAGTGAAACAATACTCCTTCATAATCCACAAGTTGGGTCCATGACCAACCATTAAATTGAAGCATAACTTCACCAAGTAAAGCATGAGACAAATTGACCTCTACCAAAATTCATGCATAGGAGGTGTGGATAAGGTTCTAAGAAGCAATATCCACCTTTAAGAACCTATCGAGATCACTACCAATGTCCTCAAATGTAGAGGGACACCAAAAATATAAGGGGGGATAAGGCAATGTCACCTAAATAGGAAGAATATTAATGGATTCCTTCAAGGGGTTAAAAAAGGAACCCAAGACTGAATCAAGAAAAGATAAGAATTCCATTCCCAAAAACCATTATCTAAAAGAACATATCTATCGTTAGAAGAGTCAAAACATATAACAAAAAACCCTAGAAAAAGGGTAAATCTCGATCTTACCCTCCACTAAAGGTGTCCAATGCTTCAAGATCTAGAGATGTAGGTTAGGGAGAGAAGGCCACAAATGAAAAAACTAAAGATCAAGCACTTACCAGAGAAGCAATCAATACAATTTGTGACTTGGTTCCTGAGGGAGATCGCAGGAGTAGCCTTTGAATAGGGGAGAGGCACCTATGGATGCACAAAAAATCCCACGTCCACCTTCATTTACCAAACAACATCAATAAAGGAGCCTGTAGAAGAAGGGAATAGATAAGAAACAGAGGGGTAGTCACCTCCACCCAATAGAGAGACAAAGAACCCTTCGCCTATGTAGAACCATTCCTGACCTAAAGGTAAGTCACCTCTACCATAGGAGATAGAGGAAGGAAATCCTTTATCACAAGTAAAGGAGAAGCCACACCTATAGAAGGAGAAAAAAAATTGACCACTAAATGATAGGTAGGGGAAGAAGTTGCATTGAGTGGGAAAAAAAATTGATGCACAAGGGAGAAGGAGGAATAGGAGGGGTGAGAGATGTATGCATGCATTTTCCTCTATTTTAATAATAAATTTTGATCGGATGAGCATCCACTCTCTACAAGATTCATTTTCATCATTTTATCTTGCTATGAGAGGATTAGATATTAAAATAAAATAATAGTACATGCCATCTTATAGGACTATAAAAAATAAAAAGGAATTGCATGAGAGGGTAATTCCTCTCTTATACACCCATGCAATGTGAGTTAATCTTATGAATATTTCCTAACTTTTCTAATTAATAAATCCTACTACCTACAACTATATGATTTATATGCAATGGCGTGAGCTTGATTGACATGGTTCATCGAATGTGTTCACTTCCTTCAACCTCAAATTTTGAGACTATGAATGTTATGTATGCATGCATTCTTGAAGGACACAAAGAAAGTTGGTCACTAAACCATCTTATCTTCATGAATTCAATAGTTTTATATTGGCTATGAATTGATGTGAATATTTCTTTTGGAGGGATAGGAATACCATGTTTAAGCCTTAGGAATGTGTAGTCTTACAAGAGTAATACATTGTTAAATGTTTTCATGACTAGTATAGTATTCTAGGGAGTTTCATGACTGCATTGTTCGATCTCTATAGCTAATTTACTAGCTTGATAATCTTAATAATTATTTTGTGGTTTATAATTATTGTTAGCATTAGTTTCTCTCTATTAACAATGAACATTTAATCTAGGTCAATTTGTATCTATTAACAATGGATATGATTTGCATGCATGTTTCCATCAATTTATTTATTAACAGTTAGTTTGCTTGAGTTTCTCTACCTCTTACCACCATAATTTCTTCTCCTCTAATGGTTATAAATATGTAAATATTTGCATTTGATTCAATCAATGAGAATGATGTCTAATGTGTAATTTTTTTTTGTGTGCTAATCATTTATCGCCCTAGATCTACAATAATTTTGCATGGTATCATAGCCTTGGGTGGAGATAGTGCAAGCCATAGTTGAAAAAAATTGCATTTACTTTGTTTCTATTGTTGTGTGAAATCATAGGAAAATGGTTAGATGTTTGCAAAAGCATTTCCAAGTATCGTTTGGAGTCATCCTACACCCACAACAAGAAGAAATCTACCTCTATTGTCTTTAGAAGTGGTTTTATTGCAAAATTTTGGTTGTTTTAAGGGTTATATCCTCTCTAGTTCATAACTTTATGAAAGAATCACAAGAATTGTGTCCTATTGGCCTGTATGCAGGTGAAAATCTGCAACATTTCTAATGCACGTACTAGCTTCTCACATAGGTAGCTTATAGTGGAATATTTTTGTGGACTTTGATATGCTCTTTTCATTATCTGTGCAATTCCTCTAACTAGTTGAGTCAAGCAAAGTTTTCTTTCTATGGAGGAGTCTTAATCTTTCATTGGATTCATGACAGCTTCAAAAAAATTAGAGGCGTATAAATTCTAGGCATTTATTGTCAGCTCCACTTCATCGCCTGAATCTGCACACACAGACCTCTTAGCCTAGCATGGGAACCTCATAGCCTATGCCTATGCACCTATGCCTTATAGCTTATAATCACACCAATGCTTCCACTACTCATTATTTGGCATGGTGTGAAGATTTGTGTGGCATAGATATGAGCAATCACTCTTGAAGGCTTTGTAGACTTGTGAGGAGGCGACTCACATTTCCACTCGCTTGACTCACTAGAATGGAGCCAAATGTAAACCTTTGTTTCTAGATGCATGCATGTTGCTTTCCCATTTTTTTTCATTCTCCTTTCTTTCTTCCTTGTTGATTCTTTATAAATTGTGTTTTCTTTGTGAGCACCACATGATAAAGAACTGGGAAAATTTGGAACAATGGTTGCTTTCTTCCTTGTTGATTCTTTAAAAATTGTATTGCTTTGTGAGTACTACATGACAAAGATCTAGGAAAATTTGGAGCTTTGTAAAAATCAAACTTATATAAAGTTCCATATGGGGGTTTCTAGTTAAAGTATCTAGTATAATTTTCTTTAATTTTTCTTCTAAATAAACAAACTTAGAATATTAAAAGTTGCTAATTAACCACTGAACTCCGCATTGCTCGTCCAATCGACAACCAAAAGTGTTCTTTTGTTTTAAATTCTTGTCTATTTGAGATTACAGAGTTGTATCCTTGTGTGCTTCTAGAGTTTCTTTCTAGCAAGAAAATATTAAGCATTGGATAAATAATGGCATCATCCCTAATGGAGGGCATCTTTGCAATTCTTCAATAGTCACAACTTTCTTCTTTAGTTTGAATAAATTGCCAAGAGTCATCACTATTGTTGGCCCACCATCTTCATCACCTTTGTAGCTTATTCTCTATCAATCTTCACAATATCTTGGATCAACATCATCGCTTTCTGACATGTGGACACGTGAGTAGTTTTTAGAGACACATATCATCTAGATTTGGATTCCAAAATCACCCATTCTTTTGGTTTGGCTTCTCCAATCACTAGTGGATCCTTTTCTTCCTAAGGGGAGAAATGTTTTTTATAGGAAGTGAATCATATTCTTTCTTCAGGCATTCATCATTGGCACAAGAGCTCTTTCATTTTTGGGGGGATTCATATCTTCTTTTCCTCTCTCCTCTTTCCTATTTTTTGTCTCCTTGTACTTAAGGAGGGGTGTTTGCATTAGTTTCTCTTTGTTAACAAGGGATGTTTAAGCTAAGTCAATTTCTATCTATTAAGAATGGATATGATTGGCATGCATGTTTCCATCAATTTCTATGTTAATAGTTAGTTTTCTTGAGTTTCTCTACCTCTTAGCACCGTAATTTCTTCTACTACGGTGGTTATAAATCTATAAATCTCTGCATTTGATTCAATCAATGAGAATGAAGTCTATTGTGAAAATTCTATTTTCTATGTGTTGATCATTTATCTTCCTAGATCTGTAGTAATTTTACAATTATAATAGATTACAAATATCTTATTTTCTCCTTTATGTAAATGGGATAGTTTTCATTAATGATATATCTTTGAAGTTTATATGATATGTGATTTTCTCTTTACTTTTGGTGAGCTACAACATATAAAAAAATTTATGTAGTACTAGTTAATACTTGCATTCATAGTTCTCTTTTCTAGATCATGATTCTATTATGTATTGAATATGCACCAATATTAATGGGAAGTGACAAATATTCACCTGAATCTCAAACATGTATTTTTTTAGAAGTGTATGAGTAGAATAATTTTTACATGCTATCATGATTTGGTGGTATGAGCTATGCCAAATCCTTAGTGATCTCAAGCTAGCTAATACACTTTGAGAGAATCATGCTAATGTGGGTTATAGATTCCTCATGTGTCAACAAGGTTAAGGGAATTCATAAGAAGGGACATAAAAAAAAATCATCTTAAGGTGCATGTGTAAATCTACTAATTATATGCTTAATGGATGTTCTTAGGTCTTGATTCTTTAAACCTCGATATTAAAGTTCTAGTGGCAAACCTTTAGGAATTTGAAGGGCACAAGTTGGATTTTCTTTCAAGGCTAATTATTTCTACCTTATTTTATGTATTTCATCTATGAACCTGGAGGATCATGCTTTCAAACCTATCAAGCCTAAGGAAAAGAATTTCTATTGTATCTTAAGCAATGATCCTAAACATTATTTTTCTTAATCACGAGTTTTAGATTATTTCATCTAAGTTGACGTCTTCAAACATAGATTGTCTTGCAATTTAAGGCTTTGGATGATTTTTTTTTTAGATGACTAACATTTCGATCAATAATGTTGAGGCTAGCATATTGATCAGTTATGTTATCTTTTCTAGTTCATGCCCATTCCACTGAATTTGCAGTCATCATCTAGACTAAAACTACATGTTGCACATCTATTTTCATAACATTTCAATGATGCTTAGTAGGTGTACCATAGAAAAATAGATCATTGACATTTTCATGGTTATTTAGGTCTTTTTCCTGTGATGCTTGGTTCATTTTTCTTTGATTTAATGTTGCAATCTAACTTAAACATTCACATTAGGTCCTTAATATTCAAATTATGATGTCTTGTGAAGGTGTTGTGAAGTGTTGTAACACATTTCTACACTTTTTTAGACCCTTCTTATTATAATTCATCTAAAAATCATCTTTTTATCCCTTATCAAGTCCTATTCTAAAGTGTTGTAAAGTCTCGTAACAAGCTTTCACACTTTCCTAGGCTTTTCATCACCAATTACACCTTTCTCGTGCTTTATTTCACACCCTTATACACTTATGGGCCTTAATTAAGTGTGTTTTTGAATTCAAGCCCAACAAACCTCATTAAAAGCAACCTAATTCCTAACACCCACTTGCAAGCCTAGAGTTGGACCCGTTCACCATGGGTGGCGAATGAGTCCCTCTTGGCTCAAAATTCAAAATAATACAAAATTTCTTTCGGGTTTTTCTTCATTAAGATCTTATGTCGGCCTACGATGTTGTATTTTCAGGTAATTAGGGAATAATTGTGTATAAATAAGTGTTTTTCCATCCATTTTAACCCCAATTCACCTCATTCACTCATTCACCATCAATTGCATTCAATCCATCAAAGCATCATTCAATCAAGCAAATCATCAAGCATCTTGGAGCAGCCATTGACATATCTTCAAACTTCAACAAGGTTTTGGTGAGTTTAGGACATTTGCATGTTGTTAATTCATCATTCCTTTCTTTTTTTCATTTCATTTCTTTATCAAGGGTTTGATTACCAAAGTAGGATTTGACTAAGGAAAATCCCTATACTCTAACCCTTAATCATTTCTCCATTCTTTGCATGTGTGTTTGCAGGTCTTGTAGGAAGATTTGTCAAAGGAATAGGTGTTGGAAAGTACTCAACAAGTCATCAAGGTGATTCAAGTCAACTAAACCCTAATTCAAGCTTGGAGACAACATTCAACCCATTTTCTGCAATTTCAGTTTCGTCAACCTGACAAGAAGAAAAGTGTAGATTTGGCCCCACAAGCTTGACCCTTGAATTTGTAGAATTTTGGAGGAGGATTGATTTGTAGTTAGTGGCGAATGAGTCCCACTTTCAAGCTAAAATGTTGATTTCATTGGAATTCAGTTCCCAATAGTCAAAAACTAGTTTCAGAGCAGTTTACCGGAAGGAGGACTAATTTTCCATTAGCGGTGAATGAGTCCCACTAGTGATCAACAATAACTTTTGCTAGATTTTAGAACCTTCTAGCATCAAAATTTCATCTCCAAGTGCACTCTGTTTAGCCTCATTCAATTATATTTGCATTTGTTTATGTTTTTAGTTCATTTCTACATATTAGACTGTATTTTCAAACACTTGAATATTTCATTAGTTTTGCATTCATAATCAATCAATTTTATCAATTAATTGCATTTAGACATAATTTCATCATACATACCTTAGTTTGAGTGAACCACATTAATTTTTGGGTCTATCTCTCTCATTTTACGTGAAAATCGCTAAGAGTGCAAGAGAAGTACATAACACCACAAAAATTGTTGGTTCATTTTGGTGAACCCACATATTGAACACATTATATCTTTTTTATTTGCATTGCATCGTAGGACTCATAGTATTAACTTTTGCATTAGCTTTTTGCATTTTTTTTGCATCTTAGGATTTATAAACTTGCATTAGTGAATATCTCATATAGATTTGTTTTTTGCATCCCAAAACATTACAAAAATTGAAAATTTGCATCTGCATGTTCATTCTACATCTAAAACGCATAAAAATCACTTTAAATTTTCTGAAAAAACATTAAAAAAATCATCCCTAGACTCATTCACCACCCTAGGAGAATCAGTCCAACTACACATTTTGAACTGCATTTTCAAGCATTTTATGGGCATTTTATACATTATAGTTTTTTGCTATTACTTTATGTTATATTTTCCAAGTTTTCTATTTTCTTCTCTTTCCTACATTTTAGTTTATGATTTTTTCTATAATAAGTTTTGGAATTCATTGAAATCCTTAGTGGACATGTCCAATTGTGCC
>VDFB02197014.1:0-16481 GCA_007258455.2 Sequoia sempervirens
ACAAGATTGAAGCTAAAAATAGCCTTTCGAAGAATTATTTTCAGCTTAAAATCTGAGATATGGGTTTTGTCTAGAAAAGGATTCTAAGACAACCCAGAATATCAGATTTGCGAAAATTCAACTTCTACTCGATCATACAAAGACTTTTCAGTTGAGAAAATTAATAACTCGAGAACGAATGTTCTGAAGTTAAAAATTCCTGAAAAATCAAACGCACGATTTCAACTCGAGGTAATTATATAGAAATGATCTAGATATTTGTACTTGTAGAATTCGCCAATTTCAGGAACATGCGAATGGCAATTTGAGAGAAATTTGAAATCTAAGGATGAAAAAGACGTTTTTGTATGTTCTTTTCCTATGAAAATCGCCCTTGATCTCTTCAAATTGTTGATAACTGTGAACTTTAACCTGCAAAAAGATATGTTAGATAAAATCGCCTTTGGAAATTGATGAGGAATTCGCCTTTACTTAAAAACCACGAATTTTCTTGAAATTTGCGCCTTTGTTATGAAGAAATTCGAATTTGCCTTTGAAGAAAACACGAATTACTCTGAAGTTTGAGAATTCGCCTTTTGCAAACTGAAGAATTGTGGATTTACTTAAGGAAATACGCCTTGGGTCCTTGAAGATTTGAATTCACTTTAAACCTTTATTCTTTGAGAATTTCGCCTTTGTAAACTGAAGAATTTGCGAATTCCTTTTGAAGTTGCGCCTTTGTCTTTGAGGAAATTCGAATTTCTCTTGAAATTATGAACTTGCTTGAAAACTGAAAATTCGCCTTTGAGAATTACGATTTTACTTTTCAAAATATGAATCTCCTTGAAAAATACGAATTCTCTTGAAAACATGAATGATAAATGAAGATGGCGCCATGTTTAAATAAGAAGAAATTCGCATCAACTTAGCAACTGCAAGAATTCAAAACCCTGACAAAAATAGGAGACCTCTGATTGGACCCCTTTCAGTTGAACTGCCACTGACTAGAAGTTCAAAAATAAATAATAATAAAATATTCATTATCATGCAATTAGCAAAGGCGCCAAAAATAGAAAATCGCCATTTTAGTGCTAAAATACAATAATAAATATTAAATATTATTAAACTTCAGTTGACAATTCGGAATGAAGCATTGAGATTCACCGTTAGACTTCACCGATTCCGAAAAGTCGACTCTTGAGCTCATAGGCGTCCATTTGCTCAAGTTATCACACTTTTTACTAACTTCCTATTTTATAGCTGACAGCAAAGTCACGATTGACCAATTTCAACACTGATTTTTGAGTGACTGGGTGATGCTGAGACTGAGCTGAAGAATTCATCGGATAGCCTACTGAACAAGGAAGAAATGTTGGCTGGGAGACACTACTGCAAAATCCATCGTTTAACACCCTGAAAAATTAGGCGCCCCTGATTAAATTCATTTACGGGTTCCAGACTTAACCATTTTCCTAAACTGCCATCTGACACTTCAAACGGCTGTTGACGGCAAACGGTGAACCCTGCTGACAGGAAACGAAGCTCACTACATGACTGGAGACGTTCTGCATCCAACGGATATATGTACAACATCTGAAAGCTGTGTTAAGGGCCTCAAAAGTAAAAGCGCCCCTGGCTCTCAGTTGCACTGACACCATTTTGACGAAAGTTGAACTTTCAACCAAATGCCCCACTTCGACCTCTGATATCTGGAGCTGGGATGATCCGATTCAGGCACTATCTGTTTTAACGGACAGCCAGAAAGGCCCACAAGAGAAGTCTTTAGAGGTGACGAAGCAAGAAAACTGCTTCTAAGACCTCAAAAACGCCAGTGCGTATTTTATTTAAAATAACCGCTCCAGACCTGGCCATTTTCCGGATGTCTTCACTCTTCAGCATTTCGCCAAAGACCTCGCACGTACGAGCGTTCGCCAAATCCCGAAGGCTGACGGCTAGGCTCGTTGAGTAGATAAAGTAATTACGCTCGAAAGTCGTGAAGACTTCAAACGCGAACGGCCTCATCTGACAGGCCTAAAGGCTAGGCGCCTTTGGACTGTAAAAATACACTGAAAACTTTGTTGGTCCGCCCGTGAAATTACCTGCTTGGTAGAATCTCTGCCATGATCACCTGGAACGTCGAATCGACAAGCAGGATGATGCATTGCGGAGCTAGGCTAGGGTAGTATTGATGTCAGGAAGACCTCGTCTACAAATTTCACCATCTGAAGGGTCCTTTTAACCAGCGCCCCTGAGTTGTAGTTGCACTGGGAACCAATGGAGAAGCTCAGAAACGTGAAAACTCCATTATAAGCTGATCTTCAGACGACGACTGCCGGAGTTCCGGGATTCGGATGACTGCATTTGATAGCTCGTTGAACGAGCAGACTAGTCGTGAACAGATTAACTGTCAGCCATCAGAAATACCAAAATCTACCCCCCCTTTAAGGTGGGCACCCTCAGGCTATAGTTGCGCTTTTGCTTGAAAAGGACAATTTCTCATATCTGGAACTTTGGGAATTTCAACTTCTGACGCTGTTTGTCGGAACTGCAGGTCTCGGAAAGCTTCGCTGGATAGCTTGTTGGATAGCCAGACCAATTCTGAAGAGATTGACTATATGTATGAGCATTTTCAACAAGATCTTGACCTTCAAAAAGAAGGGCGCCCCTGGGCTATAGTTGCGCTTTCTTGCTTTTCCTCTGAGAAATCTTCATAAATTGACCACTAAAAACATCATCTCGATCACTGAAATGACCGTGTACAATGTGAAACGCCGTCGTGAGATGCTCCTCTATTGTGAAAAGCTCCATTCTGAGTCTTTGCTTCAGGTTCAGATCAATAAAACTGACTTTGACTGACAAAATATTGACAAAAACTCCATGCTTGATATTGCCCAAAACTGTATTTTACATCATTTTAGCAAGGTTTAGACTCTTTTATGCAAAATGCCTTGATGAAGCAAAAAGTTTGGTTTGGGTACAACACAACATAATTCTTATAACTTTGATAATCTCCAATTCTCCATTCTATGGGGTTATGAGTGAAATGGCGAAGATAATACATGGCTATGTTGTGACTCCCAATTAACTCATACGCCTCCTTAATACTCACATCTTCTTAACAGGCCGACGCCGCAAGACAAACTATGCCCATGTTTCCTCCCAACAAGCTCGAGCACTCATAAAACTAATGCAACTACTTTTCTCCCAAATTTCATAATTAATTTAGCACCTTTAATATTGAAGACTGAAGGAAGATTCAATGCAAGTCAAAGATATGTAGCGACTGGCATAAGAAATGCTCGGGCTGCTTTAATTTCCCCGATGTATCATAAAAATATTAATAAATCAACCTCCACCAATATTAAATATTCAGAAGAAGATATCCTTAGAAATAGTCAACCATCGAGCAAAGTTAGCCTCCTTCACAACTCCTCTATTCATAATTGGAAGATTAGTTTACCTTATTAAATTATTACCTTAACTTTAGGAACTAAATTATTATTATTTAATCCTCCTTTTAATGCTACTTTTGGAGATTAAATATTATCATTTTCTCCTTGCCATCAAGACGGGACATGACATGTCATCCAAGATTTTTTAACTCTTCTCGTTCTTCAAGTTTTTGTTTAATTGAACCATTGTCCTCTCCAATTCCTTTCTTACAAAAACAATCTCGAATTCCAACTTTTCACAATTTTCTTCCTTTGGCTTCAATTGGTTTATCATCTCTTCTTCAATCCTTTTTGCTTCTTCTACTTACACTTTTAGATCTATGATCAACTTTTATAATCCTTCAAGACTTTGCATTAATTTTTCTATGGCTTCACTATCCTCTTGAATTTGTAATCCTTGTGTCAAATTTCTTTTCTTAAGCTTCTCAATCTCACTGTAGGCATAATGTAGTTCCTCCTCGAAATCCACTTCTCCTTTGTCTTCCCTATGCTCTTTTTCTTCTTTCTTTTTGTCTTCATCATCCTTTGCTTCCATCGCCATGAAGAGTATTTCTTCTCTATCACTATTTGAAATTTCTTCGTTGCTTTCTTCTAATGAGCTATTATCTTTCTTGGAATAGAGACTCTTCTTGTATTTTCGGAAGTTCTTCTCATATTGACATTGTTTGAAACCCTTCTTATGTTGTTGATATCTCCTTCCTTTCTTCATGTTGTAATCCTCTTACATCATCGCTGCTTTCACTCTTACCCTGCAGACACTTAGAAGAAAAATGACCTATTCTACCACAATTAAAACATTTAAATGGTAACTTACCTTGGTACTTCCTAGATACTTCCTTTAGCTTTCTCTTGAAGTGGGCTTCTTCTTCATCAATTTCATTGTCTAAGCTATCACTTGATTCATATACTTTCATCGTATCATGTTAACATCTTCATCCTCATAAAACCAACCAATTGTCATGTGTTACATCCCTTATATTGAGACTATGAATTTGGTTATATATTTTCAGATGCAAAGTTAGTTGCAACTAACTTTTTTCATGTGAATGTGAAATTGAAAATAGAATAGACGTTTTATTTACCGTAACTGTAAAGTTAACAATCTTTTTATGACAAGTGATTTCCTTGTTCACATGAAATTGAATATGTTAATGAGTTGATATTTAAATGCGTATTTATATAGCCGTTGTGAACATTCTAACCATAATACCTGTCAATAGATGCAAGACTAACAACGCTGCAACGGAAAAGGAGATGTCGTCAGGGAGAGGTAGTGGTTAACAGAGGATCGGAATTGTCATCTCGCCATGAGTCGGCGTAAGACAGGAAATCAAAATTGTAACTTGGCCAATAATAATTTAATATAATTATTTATTAAATAAGTCAATTTATATATATAAATCAATAATCACCTTATAAGAGATTTCATATGGTTATTAAATAATTGCTAGAATTAAAATAATCATTTTCATCCTCTTAATGTCGAAAGTGTTGGCATAACAACTAACACCTCTGGAGTAAGAGTTGCTACAACAGCCTATGCACTACGCAATGAGTGCTCTTCAAATTAGGAGGGGAAGCTCCCTCGTTGTGCTTTACAAAATACCGCGAAAGGGAAATAAACTAAACTATATCCTGTCTTTTTGTTTCAGCTGTAGAGGTACAAGGCTTTCTCGAAAACCATAATGCTGTAGCCGAGTGTTTTCTGTTTTGCAGATCTACTAACTACAACTAAACTTAATTACTTAAAATTCTATCCAATCTCCTCAAGAAAACAGAGCATGAGGAAACGGAGCAAGGTTTGACTATCAGACGATAAACGAGTATAGATTCTCAACTTGAAGGCAAGGTGGCACATCTATCAGCTCAATCTAAACAAGTTTATTGGTAACAATATCACACGATAAACTGAATACGGATTCTCTACTTGAAGGCAAGGTGGCGCATCTATCATCTCAATCCGCATTAGTTTATTGTTCACGACAACATACGATAACCAAGTGCAGATTCTCTACCTGAAGGCAAGGTGGCGCAACTATTATCATCTCAATCTGAACAAGTTTATTAAGCACAAAACAGATTTATCTAAACTATGGAAAGAATTCACCATTACAATTGCATGAAACCCTATGTAGCATAACATTTAATCGTAATAGTAAAGACGCATAACATATACCGCAAGCAATATTGAGGGCAAGGTAGGTGCGTGATATATTTCTCTTCAAGCAAAAGTTATTTACAACAAAAGCTCTTATTTATATACATCAAGGTGTAGGTAACCCTAAAATCACTTTGAGTGAACTACAGTCTCGCAAATGCATGCAAGATTAATTATTAAAACCTAATGAAGTAAACTATACAGTTAACTGGAAAGCTACCATCAGTTAACCGGTACAAATAACCTAAATGGACCATGTGCAAGCATGCACATCCTTATTTAAAGCAAAGTTAATCGACAATACCCTCGCCAATCGGAAACTCCTAACCCTAACCTCCTCGATGATAATTCCAAGGATGAGATAAGCATGTGTGAAATCAAAGCAAGTAAACTCAAGAATGAAAATCGAAAGCTAATCGTTGTTCCACCGCCACTAACTGTATTCCAACTGATGAACTCATCAATATCTCTCTCAAGGCTATCCGGCACTTTGATGCCAAGTTCTAAAACAATGCCCGCTTTCTTCGGGCTTCTTGTCACCTTCTTTGACTGTGTGCATGCCATCTTTACAATCTTCAGTCGCCTTTCTGAGACTGGCTGAAACAACTGAAATATTCTCTAACTTAGGCGCCATTGGCTCTCCTTCAAGGCTGTCACAAATCAGCTTCTCGAACTCAGCTTGTACTTTGTCCAACTCAACATACGTGCCATCTTCAAGAAGATAATGACACGGAATCTAAACAACAAAACCACTGACAAGTGCAAGTACTCGAACCACATCATCTTTCATTGAAAATAACTTGGTAGAGATCTTCTCACATATTTCCATTTTGAGAAGGTGCTGCTCTCTCCAAGTGAAAACTTTCTCTTGATCCTCATCAATCTCCAAGGCATCGTATGCAACAGATAATTGAGACACCAGAACACGATCCTTCGCTAAACCCTCTGCAACCGCAACTTCGAGCAACTGAATACCCTGACGGAGTTTATGTGCATCACTCCTCAACTGATACAAATCTGCAAGAAGACACTGACTTGTAGCAACTAAATCTTCAATCCAGTTGTCCAGTGCCCGCCATGACTAACCAACCGGGATCCAAATTTTCAAGCAGTTCTGCGTGTGTATTCTCGAGGAAGAATGCGCGCTCTCTAATTTAACCTACTTTAGAACAAGATCAGAAATATACTGGCGAAGTTGACTGTTTTCAGCCTTGAGCAAGGCCTTATCTTCTCCATCTTTCGTGATTCGTTCCTCAAGATTATTAGTGACGATCTTAAGAAGAGTCACATCTGTCTCTCGAGTGGTCCTGCCGAGATTTGCCTTAGTAAAAGTAAAGTCACCAACTTTGACTTCATCTAGGCTCTTACCCTCTAGAGGAACGGCAACTTCGATAACAATCTCGATTCCTCGGTTCTCTCAATATGCACTCCGTTTAATCTTCTTATTCGACCTTCTCTGATAAGGTTCACCGAAATCAGATAAATCAAGGTTATACGAAGGTTCTCGCCTCTGTCTCCCCAAAGACCTCTCGAGCCAACATGACTGAACAATATTTTCAATCTGAGGAGAGACTGTCCCTGATGTATCAACCTGTGGTGGTTCAGTTGTCTCCGATCCTACTTGAATTGGTGTCTCAGGCTCAGAATCAATGTCAATAGGTTGTATGTGAGGCGAACTAGGAGGCTCAACATGAGGTTTAGCCTGAATAACTGTCTCTACTGGAACCTTAGGAACATTCTCAACCTGCTTCTGCTTCCTCTTACTAGTAGCTCTCTTCCCCGTGTTTCCACTGAGTCTAACCCCTTTAGGAGGTATCACAATAGCCTTGACTCGAGGTCTTGTCCTAGAAGTAGAAGGCAATGAAGAAAAATCCTTTGGCGGCTCTGCTACAGGAACTGACTTCCGCTTCCATTTACTCTCCAAGAACAGCTTGCTAGTATTGATAACCGATCTGGAAACCTCCTCGATAGAAGTATTCTCCTTAGCATACCAATCAGGTGAGCAAAGTGGCTGCCGATCAATTTGATCTTTGACGTATGAATTGAGAAGAACTTCTCCATCATCATCTGATAGACCATCAACATCTTTTGATAGGTAATCAGAGAGCTAACCGATAGTGAGTCTACAATAGTGACGACGACGAACCTCGAATTCATCTTCACAATTAGCCTAGAAATCCTCAAGTGCTGGCTTATGTGCAATCCCTCACTCTAACCTGTCTGCATAATGACCCAGAGGATCGTAGGAACGCCTCTCAGTATGAGTCTTGAACTTGAACCTTTCTATCTCGGTTGACATAAGCTTGGCATCTGTTGCCGCATTGCATGTGAAAATTCCCAATGTAAATGGAAAATTAGCCGCAGTCTTATGACGATTGCGAAGAAAGAAATGAACATGTTGCATCTGCCTGAGAAACTCCATGAAGATGATCTTGTCTGAAGGATACCTTGGCAACATCAGGGGCTCTCCAACATATCCATAAACCCGGATGTATGTGAAAGTAGGGAACTGGATAAACCAATCCGCCCAAGTGTCCATCGCTGATTTTGCCTCGGCAGAAATATGAATGTGCATTTCGTTATCAAGATCTCTAACTGTTCTCATAGAAAAGTGATCATTCACTGCTCGGAAGTCTTGCTCGGATTGAGAGAACTCCAATTGAGGATAATACTCATGAACTCGTTGAACACCGAGAGTGCCATTAGTTTTTAGATGCTTGTAGCTGCCTTGGAATGCAACCAAGTAAACCAAGTATGATATCATATGAAAGTCATGATACTTGAGAAAATTAGTAATTTGCTGATGTAAGCAATCACTAATCAACATAGCCCAATCAAAATGCTCTGTGCCATCAAGAATTCTGGTAATTAGGTAAAACATCCATCAACGGAAAGTGCTAGCATCCTGTTGACCGGTAACTCGGTTGAGCAAAGTTATCAAAACAGCAACTTCATCCTTGAATTCACCACAACCAACCTTTTTAGGCATGTTAGTCTTCTGAACTTTCAGCCATTTCTGAGCCACTTTTCTCTGCAAACGCTGTTGATCACCATCCCATATCTTCTCACAGGCCTCAAGAACCACAGTAAAGTTATCTGAATGAGGAGGAATAGCAAAACATTTCTCTATATCCTTTGGTTTGATACTGCAAACAACCCTCCCGTCAACTGATCTGATTTGACGTGAAGATGAGTCATAATGCTTGATGCAAGCAAGAACGAACTCAAGATCGAAAGTAGTAACAGGAATGGATGCTGCTGCCAGCAACCCGGAACGCTCAAGATTTCTCAATGCATTGCTGCTAACACCCTCCAGACTGCTCAAATTAACCACTGGATAAACATGATTAAGGTCTGTATCTGAAGTTTTGACAAAATTATGCATAAGAGCCGATTTGGCCTTATAATCAATGAGATTGAACTGCATTTTGAAAATGGCGACTTTTGACTGTAAAGTCGAATATACTGGAACACTTTCTGAAAAACTGAAAATCTCTGGGCAAGGCTAAAAATAGCCTATGACGAAAGAAATTTTCGAATTTTTTCTGAAACGTGGGTTTTGTGCAGAATCCAATTCTAAGACAACCCAGATAGCTTGATTCTCGAAAAGATGTGTTTTAGACCCACATGCAAAGAAATTCTCGGAAAAAAGCACAGAGCTTCAGAATGAAGACTAGGGGGCGATTTTCTCGAAAAAATCTAAGACATGGGTTTTGCTGCAAATATCGAAGTGTACGAACCCAAATGATCAGATTCTGAATATACGCTGAATTTCTTTAACATGCGAAGAAAGTACCTAAGATGAGAAATAGAAGAAATAAGACAGAAGATAGAAAATTTTGTTTGCTCTGCTTCTGAAAAATTTGCCAATCTCTTTTCTGGAACTTGATGAAACCTGCATGCAAAGTGAAAATAAAGTCTGGAATCCTCTTCCTTTGATCAATCTGAATCGGTTGATATGAAGAATGCTGAATTCTTACACCTGTAGCACCTTTAGCTTGCTGGTTGCTCAAGAAGAATGAATACTTCAGAGCTCAAGATGAAGAAATAATGGACACCAATGCTTGAATAAATAGACTTTCATCAATGGAATTCGCACAAAGGCAAGAAACCTTGAAAAATGGCGCTTGGCTTGTGATTGGACCCCAATTTAGTTAACTGAAACTAAAATAAGCTAAATAAATCGCCATGCATTAGGGTTTTCCCTTTTCAGTCTTCAGTTGACAAAACCATGCGATTTAGACTTCAGTTGACAACCTTATGTTGAATTCGCCATCTTCAAAATTCATTAAATTTATAATTAAGAACTAAAGCGTCCCTTTTGAGAACTTCAGTTGACAATCTTGATTGAAATGAGTTCGCCAACTTCATGCTTTAAATCTTAAAAAAAATTCCAAATATAGCGTCCCTTCAAGACTTCAGTTGACATTCAAGAAGTGAATGCGCCAACTTCACACACATGCTTCAATTCTAAAAATAACGTCCCTTTTGGAACTCCAGTTGACAATTCAAGGAAAATGAATTCGCCAACTTCACAAAATTGATGACTCATAACTAAATCAAATATGGCGTCCCTTTTGGAACTTCAGTTGACAAAAGGTGAAGCGCCTACTTCACAAAATCTTCACAACTTCAACTAAATTCGCCATGCATGTGAACTCAAGTTGATTTTCAAATATAAACTTCAGTTAACTCAACATGCAATCAAGTTAACTCGACATGCGAACTGAAAGATCACTCAACATGCCAATATATGAACTGGAGATGACAACCCAAAAAACGTTCAGTCTAACTACAGTCAGAACTCCAGTTAGGGCGCACCAGTCAACTTATTTCGAAAATTCAACTTTGACCTTTTAAGGCAAATTCCAGACTTAGCCAATTTTCATGAAAATTTGGATTTAAACCTCTGCCGGGACCTCTGTTCATACTCTGACACTGGCTGACTGACTCCACCGATTGGCTGGCTGACAGGTGCATCGCAGAGCTAGACAAAAACTGATCAAAAGATATCGTGAGAATGCAGACCATAAAACCAACATCTGAAGGCTCAAAAATCCAAGCGCCCTTTTTCAAAAGCTACGCTTTTTCTTAGACTTAGTCAAATTTCTCCATCTCGATTCGCACGGCGGGAAAACAAAATCCTTCATGACTTTTGTGGTTTCCACTAATTTTCGTGATTAGATCACGGTGTTCATCAAGGGAGCTGACCTTATTCTCGACTTACGATGCAAAGGCACATTCCGTGAACATCATCCGAGGTAAAATCAAGGGTGCCTTTTTGAAAAGTTGCTCTTTTTCTTCCAGACTTAGCCATTTCTGGAACTGACCAAAATAACACTAAAACTCCGACTACAAGCTGCTGAGTCATCTTCTGATCTGACGGAGACAGGCAACGGAAAGCTGAACGTAACACGGACAAATTGAACATCTGAGATCATCAGAAAGATAGCATTAAAGGCTTGAAAAGCTCAGGCGCCTTTCTGCAAAAGTGCTCTTTTGCTCATTTCCTTGATATTTTGATTAAGATTTGACCCCATGTTTACCGCTCGCACTTCAGAATCCCTCAGCCCACTCCACCGGGACGGGAGCGCTGGGCGGCTTCGAACAAACGCGGAGATAAACATCTTTGGGTGGCATTTAGCCAAAAACCTACATCTGGTACCTCAAAAAAGATGGGCGCCTTTCTGAAAAGCTGCGCTTTTCACCAGTGTTAGCCAATTCTCGCTTTCGCCCCGTTTTTCACTGTATCTTCCATAACTTGCAATCTTAAACAGTCCGCTTTTACGCTCTTAATAGCTCATTGGGCGGTTTACGCGATGCCTACAAATGTCACTGAGGTGACAAACCCTAAAAATAGATCCGAGCCCTAAAAGATAGGGTTTCTATTTGAAAATGTGTCTCTCTCCTGCAGATAGAAAATTTTGACAATTTTCCTTCGTGAGTTTCATTTTCTTAAATTTCTTCAAGAACAACCCATGACACCGACACCAACTCCATATTTAAAAGCCCAAAAACGGCCTTCGACATCACCTTAACAAGATTAAAGACTCACCAGCAAAATGCCTTAGTGAAGCAAAAATTTGGTTTTGGGTACATCGAGCAAACCAAATCTTGGAAAATATATATATATTTGTTAATAATCTGCTAGAGGATGTTAAATATTTAATTTATATGAAAGATACATGAGTATCGTCCTTCTTGAAAGGGAAAATCATCGAATGGCTTAAATTGAAAATTAATTAATTTGAAATTTTGGGTGGAATTGGTGTTGGGGAATGGAATCCCCGTGCTCGCGCCACCTCCATCTGAAACGTCGACGAGTGGACAGATGAAGAGACTAGGGGGAAAACGATTCTTTTGTTTGGGGGAAAGATTGCGAATTCTCCATTCTAGAATTTTGGAGTTGTTGGCTTTTACCTCATTCTCTCTGGAAGTCTTAGGTCTTTGTTATGCAATTTCTTCAGCTAGACGCAATTATCTCTATCTCCTATCTTTACTTAAGTCGCCTTTCATTTTAATTTCCGCATTTTAGATTCTTAGAAAGTTTTCGCATCCATCTACATCAACTTGTTTCATTATTCCGTCTTCTTCCTTCTTAATTCTCGAAGTCATCTTGTTTGTAATTTGTTCCATTTGTGGAAGCCGCAAAGTTCATTTACTGCATAATTTTAAAGCTTTGCTTGAGGGTCGTAAGATACAAAATCTTTGGTTGCGTCTCCATTGGTAGTGGTCTGCTAGCGGGCTCTCCAAAGAAATCGAGATTGATATAATCTAATCAAAACATCATCTTCAGGCAAGTATGAATTTCTAAGAATCAATTTGTACCTTGAAATATTGTAATCACTATGGAATTGTCTGGTCAATATTATCTTTCTATTGAAATACAAGTCTTTATGACATTGAAAAGGTATTGTCTATGTTGAGAAAAGAACTTTAATGGAATGCAAGTTTAATCGAATCTTTTTGCTTTCTTGGTTGGGAGTCATTGGCAACCTAGTTCTCTTCTTGTCAATACTTGAACCCTCACTTTTGTCGAGTCCAAGCTTCGTTTATTCTTTCTTTAATCTGTCTTGAAAAATCTGAGGGAAGCCAAACAAATATATTTCTTCTTCAAAATTTCTTTAACCCAAACCTTTATAGAAAACTTGAGCTTGATCTGTAAGACAACAATGTCTAGAGTTTTTTGAGGAAATCTAAATTGTGGAAACTTGTGCAGAGAACAGAATTAGAGTTCTTTTGTAATTAGAATTTATATCCATGATTCCTTGAGAGGAATGTGTTGGCTGAGCCCTATATTCTTTTCATTCTCTCTCTAATCCGAAAGATTATGTCTCTAATTTAAGACCTTGCTGCAAGATGAAACTTGGAATTTAAATATGGCAAAAGAAGTGAAAATTTAATATGATATTGTAATTAAAACCTTGAGACAAAGGTAATCATGTCGAGCAACGATGAGAGCGTTGACGGCACAAAAGTGCCAAAAATGTAAACGAAATCCTTGGCCAAGGTACAATGCTAGACTCAGCATCTGTCAACCATCAAGTACCAGATGTATCATTGGTTAGAGTAATCTTCTAGTTGGGAGGTACCCATAGTGAAGATTCGATCAGGAGATACAAGTCCTTGACACCAGGCTCAGAGGCATGATGACAGATTGATCCTTATTAACTACCCTTGCGAAGGGACGGGTTCCTTAGCCGAAGGAACACAGGAGACTAGTAGGTCTTCAGTTGGGCGGTAAATCCCCTAATGATATCTCCTTTTCCCCATGATGACTGAGTCAAGACCAAGTGCTTCAGCTTCTTAACTGTAAACTCTTGAAACCCTTTTCTCTCTCTTAAGTTTCTGAAATGATTACTTAGCATAAATTGATTAGTTGTGATTTTATTTGAAAGTATTTAAAAGTTAGTTGTTGTATGATTGCTCTTTTGTTATTGGAAATCAGTTAGATGTTCCTTTTCAGTTATTTCAGTTCGATGTTCTTTTCAGCTGAACTAAAACTAGAAGTTAGTTGATGCTTGGATTGATATGTAAATTTTACTTCCATAAGAAATTCTTTCTGTTAAATTGAAAAAGGAAAACCCTAGATTGTTAGTTATTTAGTTGCCTTTCAGCTGAAGTTGGCAATATAACTGCTTCTCCGTTAACTGTAAGATGTTAGTATGTTACATCATGTCTAACAAAAGACTCCTCTAGTCATGCTCATTCTTATGCTTATTCTTCTTGGTTAGGAATAAGAAATATAAACGGGTTGTGTTCCTCTCAATCAAAATCCATAATACCATGAAAAATTTGTATAGAGAAAAACACCTACATTTGGCTAAGTAATTTTTCAATTTTTTGGCCTCCCAATAGCAGCAAATGGAGGATGTTGAGTTCACTTAAGCATTGAGAGAAGAATATTGAGATAAATTGGACATTGTTGGCTTCACAACTTAGCCACACTAGGCATTGACTATGAGAAGTATATTCTCCCAAGTAACTTAGTCCATGATGTTGAGCCTAAGTAGGAACACTGAGATTCATGGTCCTAGGACTCATAGAGGGCTAATATAAATTAAAATTTTATTAGAATTTATGGGATTTTTTACCACCTTCTCTCAATAGTTGATAATTAATGAAAATGCATAAAATGAAGACCATATTATTAATGGGATGGCTAGAGCATGTCAAATGAAAGATACTATAGTCACCTTCATGTAAGAGAACGGACCAATTTTTTTTGATTTTTCACAAATGATTACAATGCAACATGCACCCGTTAAGGTTAGCATAAACCAAAACGATGCGGAAAGTAACTCTAACCAGAATGTACACCAGGATCCCGATGTGGGCAAGGTGTGAGCATTGGTCAGAGGATCTCAAAGGAAAATGCTGAATAAGAACTCTAACCACGAGATGCGCCGGTGAACGACGAGCATTCGGTCAGAGGATCCCTATCTAATGCAATACTGAAAATTAGCTCAACACCAAGTATGTGCTACTCAATCCGTGATGGATAAGAGGCGACCATATGGCGGAGACTTTAGGAAATTACAATGCAAACAGTAATAGGCGGCAAGCCAGCCTCTTCCACTTATTCAGTGGGCAGTACAAACATGAGGAAATTGCGGAAATGTTAAAAGATGCTGACAGTACTACTGTACAGCTTACAATATCAGAAAATTCATCGGTTAAGCACAATATAAGAGAGTCTTCAACATTACAACAATATAGAATGATAACTTCAAGTCTTCTCAATAACTTTCCTTCCAAACAACTCAAATGATTATTTTTAAGCTCGCTGTTATGACAGAGTAAGGACTGTTTTCTGTTATCAGCAACACTGTAACACCAAAATATGCTCACAACCCTCACACCACTCATTCAAAATGCAAGTAAATGGATGCAAATGACACTTAAGATGAAGGCGCCCAAGTTCAAGACACAAAACAACCCCAAAACATTGATATTTAATTTCTGCTCAAATCCCAAGGAAGGTACAATGGTACGGCCCCTAGAGGAGGGCGATTTCTTCTTAAAAATCCAACACTTGATTAAAAATTACGAAACTCCACAATAATTGGCGCCCTACCAAGACCAATGAGAATATGCAATACCCACAATGAAATCTTTTTGTATTTTTGAATTATGAGTAAAACATGCGTACAGCAATGCAATATCAGCAACACTAAAACATGACAAAATGCTTGAACATCATCACTAAATGCAATAGAACTCAACTACAATGCAAAACTACCAATAACAAGCTAACCTCTCAACTAGTTGCTGTCTTTCAAGCAAGAAGATGAGCCAATGCTAGGAGGTGTGCTTTCCTCGAAGCGAGTGCCTGAAGTCAATCCAGCAGCATAACGATGTAGAAGACAAAAGATCCCAAATGAAGAGCTGAGGCCTGATTAAATAGACGTGAGAGAAACATCTAGAAGCTTCCAGAGGGCGCCCAAAACCCTAATTTCAAATTCACCCTTTTCCCTCCAAAAGATGGCGTCCATTTTCACTTTTGCTTATTTCACATTTTAAAATAAAGTCAAACCTTCAAGTAGGCGTCCTTTTTCAAAAGCTTAATATTTGACTTTATAAAATATAATTTATCTCCTTATGACGCCTTGACCCTCAAAAGTCCCCTTTTTAAAAAACAACTTAAAGTTGTACTACTAGGCAAGGGGTATAATATTAAAATAATAATATTATAATGAAAATACCTATCTCTCCAAGAAAAATGCGCCCAAGGCCAAGAACTGAAGTGCCAGCTGAAACAACTGAAGAAGAGGTCCAACTGGACTGAACCCAAACTGTCCACTGCCAGAAATAGAATTTACTAAAATTAGTAAATTGGTCGAATGCCAAGGCCGGAACACACCAGAAGCTCACGAAAACCGGAAAGAATCCTGTCGAAACCCAAACTCCAAGCAACAACCTCCTCAAACTAGGAAACCTAATTTCACCATCGCGCCTCACGGGTCTCCGAGGAAAAGGCCAGCAGTCAAGCTGACGATCACTTGTTGAGAAGGACATTCTGAGTCCGCCCTCCCCAAGATTGCTTGCCCTCAAGCAATCGCAAGTCTGGATGCTGTAGAATCTCCTCATCCTCCCAAGTAGCATCCTCCAATGGTAAATTCTTCCACTTTACCAAATACTCTTTGATTGTTCTCCTCCTCAAGGAACGCTCTCTGAAATCAATAATCTGCTCTGGAACCAAAGTCAACTGCCCTTCTTCATCCAAAGGAGGTAACTGTGATGAAGCCACAACATTGTGTCCAAGTGCCCTTTTGAGGCGAGACACATGGAAGACATTGTGGACCTTACTACTCGAAGGTAGTTCCAACTCATAAGCCACCGCTCCAACCTTCCTAACAACTTTGAATGGTCCATAGAAGCGTGGTTTCAGC
>VDFB02197015.1:0-18772 GCA_007258455.2 Sequoia sempervirens
GGAGGAGCTAAATGAAAATACTTGAAAGAAACTACTCAACGTCAAGAATGTGCACACAAGATCCCATTGAGGGCGAGGTGCTAACATATGACGGAGTGTTTAAATTGAAAGCTAGAAATTAACAGGCGGATAACCAGCCATGAAGAGCATTTCCACACTACCACCAAACAGTGGGGGGAAAAGATTACAATTAAAACAATTCATCCGCTGCGGCGGGCATCCACAAAGCTATGGGAATTCACCACTATGAAAGTAGGTACAAGAGTGTTACAATAAGATTATCCACACTGGCGGTAAACCATCCAGGGGTGATTAATGTGAAAACAACAAGTAATTGCAGAACTGGAAATGGTTGGATTAGTAATGCTTAATCTCAACCTATACAAATTAAACTCTGCAGATTACAATTTACAATGATAAAGAATGAATCTAGGAAGAGAAGTATGAGTTCTAATAATCATATAACACTCCAAAACTGAAGTATGAAGCCAAAACAGAGAACAATTACAAGTCTGATATAAAAATCTGTATTCTGGAAGTTCAGACCAGCAAACTGTGAATTCATTAAATGCTCATAACTTGGTCAAATTACCTCCGAATGACGAGATATCAGTTGCAAATGCTTCCTAGAGGTTTGGTGCCCAAGATGTAATCCAGAAACAATCACCAGAAACTCCAGATTATTTGGCACAAATTCCAATGCTCTCCCAAATGGTACGACCCTCTTGAAAAATCGATTTTGCAAGATAAATTCAGAAACTTGGAAATAAATTCCAATTTTTTGAGGAAGGGGTCACCTTGAACCAAGAATTGATTTGCCAAAATACCCAGAACAGAATTAAAATCACTCCAAGAGATATAATCAAAAACCAGCTTCAGCTGTAGATAAACAGTAAACCAAAACTGTAAAAATACTTCAGAAATTCTTCAATCTTGATGCTCAATCTGCTAGTCTGATTTCAGAAGCAGAAATAATCCAACTAGGTGTTGTATTTCAAACACGAAATTGGTAAGGGGCTAGGAGGCAGCATCCTCGAAGCAAAATGTCCATTGTCATTTTGACAACATAACAGTATGATAAACAGTAGATAACAAATGCTGGAGTAAAGCCTTCATTTTATAAAAAACTGAGAAACTCTTCACTTTCCAGGAGAAATGCCAAAAGACACATTTTGAAATTCTTTTCATCTTTTCAAAAATATTAATTCCTCAAAAAGGTGGCGTCCATTTTCAAGCTGATAGAATATTTCAAAAAAAAGAATAAATAATCTTTTAATGAGGGCGTACCCTTCATGGCCCACTTTTAAAACAACTTTAAGTTATCTCCTTAGGCCAAGGGGGTCAACAGAGAAATAAAACATTAATGCCTTTATTCAAATATTATCACCAAACAAAGCTTTATGAAGACAAAGCCTGAACATAAACAACTGCACCAGCTGGGAAGGATGACTGAGGATAGTCAACTGCACACTCCCATAAATAGTATTTACTAAAAATAGTAAATAACATAAAATGCCACAAAACTCCAAGCCAGGAAACCCTAATTTCTCCTCATTCCAGCCTACAGGTCTCCAGAATAGGCTGATGAACTGCAAGGCTAATCACTGATGAGAAGGGGACATTATAGTTCGCCTTCCTCGAAATTGCTTGTCCTCAAGCAACTGAAAAGATGGATGCAACAAAATTTGTTCTCCTTCCCACGTGGCATCTTCAATAGGCAAATTCCTCCATCTAACCAAGTATTCTTTGATTGTCCTTCTCCTCAAAGAACGCTCTCTAGTATCAAGAATTTCTTCAGGAATCAACACCAACTGACCTTCCTCATCCAATGGAGGTAATTCTGAAGTAGCCACCACGTTGTGTCCAAGTGCCTTCTTGAGGCGTGACACATGAAATACATTATGCACTTTGCTTTCAGTTGGAAGCTCCAACTCATAAGCAACTTCACCAATCCTCTTGGTGACTTTGAAAGGACCATAGAAACGTGGCTTCAACTTTTCTGCACCACTTTTCTTGAGAGAAGATTGTCTATATGGCTAAAGCCTCAAGTAGACCATGTCCCCAACTTCAAAAGACCTCTCAACACGCTGCTGATCAGCGTATAACTTCTGCTGATTTTGAGCTTGTTGCAGATTTTCCTTGAGAGATTTCAAGATGTCTTGGCTCTGTTGTAACATATCCTGTGCTTGTGGAGCTCTACTATCACCAAACACTAAATCAACAAAATTAGTAGCTTCATAACCATAAAGAGCCATAAAAGGTGACATCTTAATTGACATGTGATAAGAAGAGTTATAACAATACTCTCCTAAATGAAGCCATTTAATCCAAGCTCTTTGCTGTCCTGAAACATAGTTTCTTAGGTAGCCCTCTAACCACTTGTTAACAATTTCTGATTGCCCATCTGTTTGTGGGTGATAACTAGTGCTTGGAGTAAGCACCGTCCCACTCAATCTGAAGATCTCTTGCCAAAAAACACTTAGGAACTTGCTGTCCCTATCACTGACAATAGTTTTAGGCAACCCATGCAAACGGAAGACCTCTCTGAAAAACAACTCAGCCACTTGAGCTGCTGTAAATGAAGTGGTGACAGCAAAGAAATGAGCAAATTTCGTTAGTCTATCAACCACAACAAAAATACAATCACGTCCTTGCACCTTGGGCAACCCTGTGATGAAATCCATGGCAATACTTTCCCATTTCTGATTCGGAATGGGCAAGGGCTGTAGCAGACCAGCTGGATAAGAGTGTTCATTTTTATTTCTTTGACAAATCGGACACTCTCTAATGTAGTTCAAGACTTCTTCTTTCAACCCTTTCCAAGTGAATCTTTCACGAATCTGCTTATAAGTCTTGAAAATCCCTTGATGACCAGCAAGGGGAACATCATGAAAAGATTGTAGAATCTTCTTTTTAAGCTTAGATTCTTGCACTAAAAAGATTCTATCTTTATAGTAAATTATACCATCAACCAACTTATACCTTTCATCAACCAAATGACCTTCTAGCAAGCTGGTTGCAAACTGATTTTTAACATAATCAGCAGCAATTAACTCCTTCCAATCTGCTGATAACTCACAAAGTGACTGCAAATGAGGCCTTCTTGAAAGAGCATCAGCCACTATGTTATTTTTCCCTTTGACATATTCAATGTCAAAGTCATATGCTTGGAGCTTACTTACCCACTTCTGCTGCCTTTCATTCAAATCCTTTTGGCGCATAAAATGTTTAAGACTATTATGGTCAGTCTTAACAACAAATTTACTTCCCACCAAGTATTGACGGAATTTAGACAAAGCATGCATGATGGCAAGCATCTCTTTGTCATAAATGGAGTAAGTTTTTTCTGCTCCTCTCAACTTCCGGCTCTCGAAGACAATAGGATGTTTGTCTTGCATTAGAACAGCTCCAACACCTTCACCTGAAGCATCACACTGTAATTCAAAAGGTTTTGTAAAATCCGGAAGTGCCAACACTGGACATGTACTCATGATTTGCTTAAACTTATCAAAAACTTCTTGTGCCTTCTTAGTCCAAAGAAAAGCTCCTTTCTTTGTAAGATCTGTGAGAGGTGCTGCTTGATGAGAATAACCTTTCACAAATCTTCTATAGAATCCACATAACCCTAAAAATCCTCTCAAATGAGAAATATTCTTTGGAGTTGGCCAATCAAGAATGGCTCTTATCTTTTCTGGATCAACTTTCACACCCTTTGAACTGATAATGTGGCCAAGATACAAGAGTTCTGTCATCCCAAACTCACACTTTGATTCTTTGGCAAACAAACATTCCGCCTCTAAAATACTAAGCACTTCTTCCAAATGCTTAAGGTGCTCTTCCCATGACTTACTGAAAATGAGAATGTCGTCAAAGAAGATGAGCACAAACTTCCTCAACTGTTGTCTAAAAATCTTGTTCATACAAGATTGGAATGTAGCTGGAGCATTTGTCAAACCAAAAGGCATGACAAGAAATTCAAAATGCCCAAAATGGCATCTAAACGCTGTCTTCTCTATATCCGCCTCCCTCATTCTGATTTGATGATAGCCTGAACGAAGATCAATCTTCGAGAAGAACATAGCCCCATGGAGCTCATCTATAAGCTCATCAATCCTAGGGATTGGATATCTATTCTTGATGGTCTTCTGATTTAATGCGTGGTAGTCAACACACATACGCATTGTGCCATCTTTCTTTTTGACCAGCACCACTGCAGAAGCAAAAGGACTCTTGCTTGGTCTAATGAAACCACTCTCCAAAAGCTCCTTGATGGCTTTTTCAATCTCATCTTTCTACTTCTTTGGATAACGGTAAGGTGTAGTCATGACAGGCTTTGCTCCCTCTTCTAACTCAATTACATGCTCAGAACCTCTTTCAGGAGGTCTTCCAGGAGGTAGGCTTCCAAAGACTTTGCTCTTCTTTGAAAGTAAGGCTTGAATATCAGGGTGATATTGCCTTTTCTCCTCCACCGGATCAGCTGGTAGAACCAAACATTCAGCAGCCCATTCAACCTGATCGTGACGGATCAGCCTTTCCATCCTCTTCAAAGACACAATTTGAGGGCCCCCATTTGACATCCCTCTTAGAACAACCTTCCTTCCATTAGACTGAAATTTAAGCTCCATGGTTTGCAAATTTAATGTGATCTCACCAAGAGATCGCAGCCATTGTATGCCCAACACAACATCAGTGTCTCCAATTCCCACCACATAAAAATCATCTTTAATCTCATAATTTCCCAATTGCATAGAGAGGTTAGGAATCTTCCTTGTGCAAGACATAGTAAAACCATCTGCAACCATTACCTTGAAACCATCAAATTCCTCAGTCTTCAAACCTTTTCTAGCAACTAATCCTTCATCAATAAAATTGTGAGTTGCTCCGGTATCAATTAGAGCAACTATCCTTTGTGAATTCACAACTCCATGAACCCGAAAGGACTCATTTTTTTGAAAACTTGATAGTTGTGCAAAAGCACTACCATCTCCCACCTCATCGGACTTCTCTTCTGGATCTTCTTCACCTTCACTACCTGCTGATTCATATTGCTGATCAGACGAATCAGATTCTAATCCATAATCAGAATAGCCCTCCATTCGATTTGCTTTGCCTCTTCTATAGCAACGGTGACCCTTAACCCAAGGCTCACGGCAAGTGTAACAAACTCCATCTTTTCTAAGCTGTTCTTTGAGCTCTTCTGACAACCTTGGTGGAAACTTCTTGGGCAGATTTGAAGAATGTTTTTTATCTTTCTTATAGCTAAATGGTTTTGAATGAAACTTAGGCCTTGGGGCTGCCAACTCCATGCTCCTAGCTTTCTTGATAGCTTCATCTAACGTTGGTGGATCAAAAGCTTTGACCCAACCCTTCAAAGGCTCCATTAAACCTTCAGCAAAAAGAACCACAAGTCTTCTTTCAGTAATGTTAGGCACCATTACTGACAACCTCTGAAAATCAGCCACATAGTTTTCTAAAGATCCTTGCTGTTTCAATTGTGCCAATTCTCTGAATCTCAACTCAGGATCCTTGGTATCAAATCTCTCGATCAGCTTGTTGGTAAACTCATCATAGGTACGAATGAGGTTATGGCCAAGAGTGACCAAACCATGAGTCCACCATTCGTGAGCTATTCCATCCAAATGCAAAGTAGCAAATTTTATAGCATCTCCTTCTGGCATGGGTTTGAGAGAAAGATAATTATCAAGTTTCTGCACCCAAGATCTGGCTGTGCACTTATTACTACCATCAAAATGCTCCATAGTAATCTTTCCCAATGCTTGGTAGAAATCATTTCTAGGTACCATAGGAGGACGTTGCTCATTCCTTCCTCCATTCCTCCGACTCCTTTGATTCATGAATTGATCAAAGGTCCAAGCATCTCTCAAATCGAGAGGTAAAGAAGCATACTCCATGTAAGCTTGACGTGCATCATCAGCAAAGGTTGGTGCAGCTTCAACTGGATGTTGCTCTTCTATTGTCATGAAGACGGGAAAAAGGGGCATAGAGGATGACCCACTATGAATTGCAGCATGTTGACCCACAATTCTATCTCCTTTATTCACCTCAGGACTGCCATTATTAGATTTTCCATTAACTCCACTGCTTTCACCAGTTGGATTATTTTGGGGCTGAAGAAATGTTGCTTGCTGATCCAACTTGGACAATAGACGAGACATCATGTCTATCATCCCATCAAATTTCTTCTCAACTCTGTCCCTCTCTTCATTTGCTTGCCTAACACTGTCTGACATTATTTCAACTGTGTGTTCAACTTCTTCCACTGACTTTCTTGAACCTTCCACTGTTTTACCTAGATCTCTTAAAACTTCTGAAAAGGTCTCTGCTTCTGGAACAGGGGGAAACAGATGTTGACATCTGGCCTGACTTCTGGTGAATGGCCTAGTGACTCTGTCACTCATCAGATACACAACTGCACATTGCCACAAGACGGCAAGGTCTTCTACTCTGATACCACTGAAATATGCTAACCAATTTTTTCAATGAATTAACACAACATAACCAGCACTTTGCCAACTTGATTAGCATTAGCTCCAAATAAAAAACCAAACTTGAAATGAACTCACACCAAGAATGCACACTCAATCCCAATGAGGGATAGGTGTTGTCATATGGCGGAGGAGCTAAATGAAAATACTTGAAAGAAACTACTCAACGTCAAGAATGTGCACACAAGATCCCACTGAGGGCGAGGTGCTAACATATCACGGAGTGTTTAAATTGAAAGCTAGAAATTAATAGGCGGATAACCAGCCATGAAGAGCATTTCCACATTACCACCAAACAGTGGGGGGAAAAGATTACAATTAAAACAATTCATCCGCTGCGGCGGGCATCCACAGAGCTGTGGGAATTCACCACTATGAAAGTAGGTACAAGAGTGTTACAATAAGATTATCCACACTGGCGGTAAACCATCCAGGGGTGATTAATGTGAAAACAACAAGTAATTGCAGAACTGGAAATGGTTGGATTAGTAATGCTTAATCTCAACCTATATAAATTAAACTCTGCAGATTACAATTTACAATGATAAGAATGAATCTAGGAAGAGAAGTATGAGTTCTAATAATCATATAACACTCCAAAACTGAAGTATGAAGCCAAAACAGAGAACAATTACAAGTCTGATATAAAAATCTGTATTCTGGAAGTTCAGACCACCAAACTGTGAATTCATTAAATGCTCATAACTTGGTCAAATTACCTCCGAATGACGAGATATCAGTTGCAAATGCTTCCTAGAGGTTTGGCGCCCAAGATGCAATCCAGAAACAATCACCAAAAACTCCAGATTATTTGGCACGAATTCCAATGCTCTCCCCAAATGGTACGGCCTTCTTGAAAAATCGATTTTGCAAGATAAAATCAGAAACTTGGAAATAAATTCCAATTTTTTGAGGAAGGGGTCGCCTTGAACCAAGAATTGATTTGCCAAAATACCCAGAACAGAATTAAAATCACTCCAAGAGATATAATCAAAAACCAGCTTCAGCTGTAGATAAACCAGTAAACCAAAACTGTAAAAATACTTCAGAAATTCTTCAATCTTGATGCTCAATCTGCTAGTCTGATTTGAGAAGCAGAAATAATCCAACTAGGTGTTGTATTTCAAACACGAAATTGGTAAGAGGCTAGGAGGCAGCATCCTCGAAGCAAAATGTCCATTGTCATTTTGACAGCATAACAGTATGATAATTTCATGGATGCCAAATGCTGGAGAAAAGACTTCATTTTATAGAAAGCTGAGAAACTCTTCACAATCCCAGAAGGTACGCCAAAAGACACCTCTTGGAATTCTTTTCATTTATTCAAAATATAAATTCCTCAAAAGGTGGCGTCCACTTTCAAGGTGATGAAATATTTCACTAAATAAAAATTAAACTCTTAATGAGGGCGTACCCTTCATGGCCCACTTTTAAAACAACTTTAAGTTATCTCCTTAGGCCAAGGGGGTCAACAGAGAATTAAAACATTAATGCCTTTATTCAAATATTTTCACCAAATAAAGCTTTCTGAAGACCAAGCCTGAACATAAACAACTGCTCCAGCTGAAAGGGACTGAGGATAGTCAACTGCAACTGCCAAAAAATAGTATTTACTATAAATAGTAAATAACATGAAATGCCACAAACTCCAAGCCAAGAAACCCTAATTTCTCCTCATTCCAGCCTACGGTCTCCGAATAGGCTGATGAACTGCAAATCTGATGAGAAGGGGACATTACATAAACAAAGCATGAAAAAATGGAGCAGGAATGTTCTATACATAAACTTCATGTACAGATTCACAACGTGAAGGCAAGGTGGCACAACTATTTGCTTGACTAGGAAGAAGTTTATTGGAAACAAACAAATATACGATAAACTGAGTACAACTTCACAACATGAAGGCAAGGTGGCACAACAATTTGCTTGGCTAATAAGTTTATTGACACACACATCAAACAATAAGCTTTAGGTACAGATTCACACGAGGGCAAGGTGGCTCGACAATTTGCTCATCTGAATAGGCTTATTAGAAACAAAACATAGAATAGCCAACTAGGACAGCAAATTGCATTGGTGAAACACACATACAATAAATGATCAAACTAGCCACTATATTTAACTAAGATAAACAAATACCATAACAATAACATGAAGGCAAGGTGGCACAACAATTCATCATCATAGTAAAAGCTCGTGAACAGATACAGAACAACAATATTATAGGCAAGGTAGGCACAAAGATATATTACATCATGTGCAAAAGTTAATTACAAACTAAGTCACTATATTCGATCAATTTCAATATGAAATTCAAATTGGCCGAATTTCAAAAGGGCTGAAATTTGTCTATATTCAACAAATTCATTCTGGCCAAACATAGTATGCTAAAAATCTATATAAACACTGCTTTATTAGGTTTTTAAGGGTTTTTTCGTTATATAAATCGATGGCGACGCTTGATATCAACCACCTCCCTATTTGAGCCGCCCGTGACTACCTTTTCTAGCGGTCCGTAACTCGCCTTTTTCTCCGCGCTCTAACCGCCGCGACTCAACTATCGCAGGCCGCCACTTGCATCGCCGCCCCACCCGCAGCCGTCACTTGCGCCGGGCGCTCAAAGCAACGGCCGCTACCCTTCCTCGTTGGTCTGCGAAGAATCACCATGGCTGTCCCCTAATCTTTGCTTTCAGGCCCCGACGCTCCTGGGCAAAGATCAATCATGATTGCCGCTTTTATAGTTTGAACTCAAGAAATCACCCAATTTCAAAATCAAGTCTTCGTCAAGGAGTGTAGGAAGTTCTTTTTAATTTTTTTAAAATTTAAAGTTCAATTTTTGTATTTGTCGCCTATAGAAAAATATAGGAAGGATTTTTAATATTATTTAAATTTTAAACTGTATTTAATATTTTATTATTATTTTATTTTGTATTTAATAATATTAATAATAAATATTATGTTTACTTATTATTTAATATGTACAATTCATTTTTACTATAAAATCTAAATTATATTAATACATTTATATGATTTGACTTTCAGATTATACTTTATTAATATTTTAATATTTAGAGTTTATTAATATTTAGTATTTTATTATTTAATATTTTATAGATTTTAGGTGACTATAAATTATATTAATATATTTATAAAATTATAGATTTCAAATACTCATTAATATTTAATTTATTTTATTTTTACGTTAATAAAATATATGTTAAATATTTTTATGTTTATTAAAATAAAATTTAGTATTTTTTATTTTGTTTTTTAGATTTAAAATAAGAAATCTATATATTTTGTCTCAATGTTGTTTGAAATAAAATTTTGTGGATGTTTTAACTTTTAAATATTAAATATTATTTTGTCATTCAAACATACAGATTATGGCTCCCCAAAAATCAACTACAAAAGCATGGAAATATATCACTCGCAATTGTACTGAACTCAAATGCAACAAGTGTGAGAAACCATTGATCTCATTGCGAAGCTGGAACAACTTAGAAGTGATGTTCCTAGAAGTGACAAAGCGAGAAAACTACTTCTAAGACCTCCAAAAGAAGGGCACCTTTTTCGAGGGAGTATGTAATTTCCATAGTCATTTTTTTGCTTGTTTACAGTCTTCAGCAATTTCCACTAATCCTTCACTCACGGGCATTCAACAAACCCTGAGGGTTGACGGTTGGACTAGCTGAATAGCTAGGAGGATTCCACACAAGTCTCGTAAAGACAGCAATTGTTAAAAACTTCATCAAGCTGGCCAAAAGACTGGCCGCCCCTGGCCTATAGAGGTACAAGTTGATATTTTCACTTTTATCCACCCTCTATTTGTGTGCTTACTAGAACTACTACCACGGTCACTCAACACATCTAACAATCTTGTGAACCGATGCATCACAACGCTGTGCTAAATCAGAAAAGATTCCCCGGAAACGGAAACTACAAACTCAATCATCTAAGGGGTTAAATTCAAGGGCGCCCCTGGGCTATAGGGGCGCAGAAATTGCAATTTTAAGAGTCCTCGTGATGTGTAAACTCTTAGCACCTCTGCTTGTGCCTTCGATTGCTGGAGTTCTGCAACTCGGATAATCTCGCTTGATATCTTGCCGAAAAGCTCACTGAAATCCGAAGAGATTAAATGTATTTGCAACCAAAGAGCACTAAATCTAAACCTTCAAATTGAAGGGCGCAGATTTGCTCTGAGGTTGATATTTTCTCTATTTCGCGCTCTGCAAACACCATTTTGGCTACTGAGTTGATCACGTAGAAGCATTACTACCACTGGCCTGTGCATGTGACTGTATTTCACCACTTTCACATGTACGAACACTATAAAGTTGATTTACACAATGATTGCACAAGCATCTCCCACGTTACAAAGTGAAGTTTCCAAACTTCGAATATTTTTTGCACTTTTTGTCATTTGAAAATCTCCTCCGTTGTGAAGCATCTTTTTCAGCATCTTTCATCATAGAATGTTCTACTTTGAGTTTCAGACTTAAATTTTCACACTTGGTATTGGCCAATTGCCCTTGATGATCTCGGACGTACTAACTTTTTTCCCGAAAAAAGTGAAAACTACCCACCAAGCTTAAACTAACTTTTAACTAAAACTGACTTCACCATTGTGATCGTGATGTGAAATAAGCCAATCAAAATTAATTTCAGCCAATTCTGACAATTTTCAATTTTTAGAGTTTCGCGATGTGAAACAAGAGTACAGAAACCCTAATTTTCATTTTTTTCTAAATTTCACCAATATCTTCTTGACACCAAACTAACTAAAAGTCCATACTTGATTTTCCCAAAAACTATGTTTTGACATCATTTTAACAAGGTTTGAGACTCTTTGAGCAAAATGCCTTAATGAAGCAAAAAATTTGGTTTGGGTACAAGATCAGAATATCAAACTTCAATTAAACTTATACTTTAATGCACCAGCACAACCCTTGGAATAGAACTGTCAGCCACCACCCTAGGCGTATCTTCCAACGCCAAAGATGATCTTCTTTCAGAGGTCACCCCACCTTAGAAAGGTTGTGAACTGCATCCACCAAACAAAACCTGTTTTCAAAATCCAAAAACCAGCCTACTAAAATGAACTCCCTCAAGTCTTTTATTCTTCTCCACTTCATGACTATTTGAATTCTGGACTGTTTGAATTCTCATCTTTGCTCGATCTTTATTTTTGTCTTTTTAGAATCCAACATAAAGTACCTTTATTAATTAATTTAACTTTAAAGACTTAAGTTACTTTGCACCATTAATTTAAGTTGTCCTTTATGATTCACTTTTTCAACAACTTCAATTAATTACTCAACTTAAATGCTGACGTAAAATTGGGAACATTACAAAAGGTCAATAAGAGAGGAGGTCCAAAGTCGCAAAGCATAGCACAATCAAGAATTCAAAGTTTTGCAATGGTGAAAAGTTTGAAAAATATTGCAAGGGTTTTCAATAGTAATAGTAGGGTAGAACAGCAACAATAGTTGTTTATGCCAGGTTTTTGACATTCCATAGGAGAATTAAGTCAACCTTTTTTAAAGAAAATCAGTAAAAGCAGCGAAGAGCAGCAGTATTTTCTTTCGATATCTTCTTTCTACTATCACTCATTGAGTGTTTCGAAGGGAAATCAAACTTTCAATTCATCAATACAATGCTAAATTCAAAAGAAAATAAGACATAACAGCATTTTTCTCAAATTGAAATCAGTCAAAGAAGGCAGTAATATTTATCATCTCAAGCAAGGGTTGAACTTTCATTCAGAAAAATCAGAATTTTCAACAAGGACAATGTTGGACTTTTTCAAAATTTCAAAATTGAGGATTCTATATAGGATTTGATGCAGAGAAGATCAATGGAGGAAAGAGGTGTTCAAATTGTCAAGTGGATTATTATAGTTTTAGAGAGTTTTCATAATTCCACCATAGTCAACACAAGAGAAAAAACTTTCATTCTTTAAATCTGCCTATCCAAAAGTCTATCTTTACTTCACACTATTTTCAGATACAACTATTTATAGCTCATGCTATTTGTAGTTTTTTGCTATTCATAGCATTCTCTATTTTTACCTCAAAGTCGAGTATTGTTAGATCATCTGTTTTGTATCTCTTGCCATTAAAAAAAAAAGTGAGATTGAAGTGACAATTTGTAATAGTGTGCACAATTAGTCTAATTGGGAGTCAGATGAGTTTTAGTTTTACAATTTGATGATAAGATTGTATAATAAAATTTGCATTGCATGCATTCAATTATTCTTAAATTAGAAGTCGTAGTTAGCTTTTATTATTTTCTCATGCAATAGCTTTGTAAAGTTTATAAAAAAGTCTTATTTTGCACATAATTTCTAATGATAATTGTCACATCTGCTTGTTGAAATTGTCATTAATTATGTATTCAGAATTGTTATTCCAAGATTTGTTATTCATTCAATAGTATTTAGCACACATATTTTGCTTCTAAATTACTATTGAAGTGTCCTGCCTTACATGTTATTGTGATTTTTATGAGTTGAAACTTAACAATTATTGAAAGCTATACTACAATAGGTGTTAGGTCGATCTCTTGTAGCTATGAATGTAACTATCATGTTTTAGCTTATAATATTTGTTGTATGTGTTTAAGCCTATTCAATTCTTGGGTACTTGAATTGTTCAATCTTTGATTTTAGCAAAATAGTGCAAGTGTATAGTCAAGAACTATTTTTTGTCAAAAAGTATAGAAAAACATTTTCCTAGAGTTCAAAAGCATCTCAGCTAGTTGCTCTAAATGAATCCAAAAATACACCCTTTTAATTTTATTCAATATGAATGTGAACCACCATAGAGAAATACTATAAAGATTGTAAATAGCAAGTACATATTGTTCATTATTAGATTACTTTTTGTTTTATAGGAAATTTATCCTTCTAATTCTAAAAGTTGTTCTATTGCACATTTGTTTTGTTTTGTGTCACACTTAAAGATTCGAATTAAAACACTAACACTCCTATGTCCTCTACATCCTTATTTCATTCCTCTCCTTTGTGGCATTTCAACCTCCTTCCTTACTAACCCATCTCTCTCTGCTTTTCTATCATTTTTTATCGTTTTATTGGTATCGGTACTTTTATTTCATTTTTTATTTTATTGTTTGTTTTATTAATATCTTTACTATTATTTCTTTATTATTGTTATTATTATTATTAATCTAATCCCACTCATAACATAAATGTTTTTACCTACAACCTTGATCTTATATTTCACTTATCCTTTCCCTCCCCTTGTTTTTCGCTTTTTCCTATTTTTTCTGCCTTTCTCATTTCCCAGACAGCCGTATCTCCCTCTTGGTCTCAATGGCTCTTTTTATTGATCAAAATCTTCTATCCACTCATCATTTTCCTACATCATGATGATGAATAACAAAGTGTGATTCAAAACAATGGTGCTAGTAAATTTACTCAGTTTTTTCCTAGATACATTTTATACATGAAATTGTTTCTATTTGCTTACCTGCACATACCGCAAGTCACCTGTTCCTGTAACTTCATCATATGGTTGGACATCCAATTTCTTAATGGCTGCATAAGATGTGAACATGAAAATTCAATTTATTGAGATTATTGATGTTAATATTCAGCCATATGATGAACTTAGGTAATATTCAGCCATTGGATTAAGTTCACTTCCCAGAAAGTAATTTTTTGAGATTATTGGATAATTCCTAGTAGCACATTACTGCTTAAAAATATAAACTTGCCTTCTTTTAGAAGCACAACAGCAGAATTGATTTGTGGGTGATGAGCTGCATGCAATACAAAAATCCAAATAGGTAAACATTGATAATCTGAAACTTCAACTAAAATAGAAATTCAAAAAGCATAGCAATGAACAAAAGTAATTTTTTAGAAATTTTTATATGCTAAATAAAGTTTTCCCCACAATGCTTTTGATATGTTCATTACAAAATGCCTGCAGTGCTGGAACAACTTAAACTGCTATATATGATTCATGGTTAAAATACAAATGATATCAAATGAGCTTATATTAATTCCTGCAACCAACCAAAATGTACCAATGGGCTGAATGTAGAAAAGTACAGAAAATGGAAGAAATCCCTAAAGTATCATGCACAGCAAAAAAGAAGCGTAATGTCCCCTTCTTGAGCATGATCTTTCCAGTGACTGTTGGCCTATTCTGGAGACCCGTAGGCTATTCGGAAGGTGAAATTAGGGTTTCATGTTTTGAAGGATGCTCTTGCTCGAGGTTGGTTATTTTAATGGCGGATTCTTTCTGGGTTTTCAGAGAGCTTCGCAGTGGTATGTTTTTCTTGGCATTCTGAGCATCTTCAGGAATTTACTATTTTTAGTAAATTCTATTTCGTGCAGGGTCCCGTTGGTTTCGGCATTGGCTTTCCTTTCCAATTGATCACTTGGCTTATTCATTTTTGGGCTTTGGGGTACAATTGGAGAAATAAGTTGAATTATTTTAATTAAGTCATGTTTTAATGTTATATTTTAACATTGACCCCCCTTGGCCTAGCAACTTCACTTTAAGTTGTTTTAAAAGATGTTCTTTATGGGTGGGCGCCTCATTGAAGGAATTAATTATATTTCTTATTAAAAGATTTAATCCAAGCATAAGTTGGACGCCAACTTCAAGGAAGAGATAAAGTTTATAATTAAAAGTCAAATATTGCTTGGGAAAGTGGGACGCCATCTATTGGAGAATTAGGGTTTGACTCAAAAAAAGAAGATTAGGGTTTCGAGAAGGTCAACTGGAAATTATAAAAGGAAGCCATTGGTTCTCATTTGGATTATCTTTTGTCTACAGGAATGTTATGCTGCCGGATTGGCTTTGGGATTGCTTCGAGGAATGTAAGCCTCCTAGCTTGGCATTGCTTCTCGCTTGAAAGATAGCGACTAGTGGTGAGATAGTGTAGTTTGAGTGATTCATTGTGAGATTTCTGCATTATAGTCTTTGTATGGCTTTGTAAATCAGTTTTATGCATATTAGTGAGTTTTATGGAGTTGCATATTTATTACAGCAGATTGTAGTTTTCATTCATAAGTCAAAAAATACAAAAAGAGTCATTTTGGGTACTACTTATATCTATCTGTCTGTGAGGGGCGACCCTTCTCTATAAGTTGCAGATTTTTTAGTGAAAGTCTGAATTTTTAAAGGCAGATCGAACTTCTTGATGGGCCGTACCATCTGTCCTTGTCTTGAAATTCATGCATAAATAATATAGAGTCTTTTGATTGGCTTTCAGTGTTCTATCATGGTCGCCTTCACTGTTAGGGTATATTGCATTTCGTTTCACGTCAATTAGATGAGTTGTGAGAGTGATATGATCATTTTTGTGTGGTATTAGGTTGCTGGTTTTACAATTAAAAGCGCAGATCTGTATAGATCAGAATCTTAAATCTGGTTTTTGAGAGAAGAAATCAGTCTTGGTATTTCCATTAAGCAAGGAGAATTCTCTTATTAGATGCTCATTGAATTGTTCTAACTCCATGCTCTTGGCAGGCGAATTCTATTCATATTGTAAGCTGACAGTAGTACTGACAGCAGTTCTTTCATCTTGCTTATCATGATTTGTAATACTCATCTTTACATTCTGTAATCGCAATTGTATTTTTTTTATCTCCGCCATATGGTCGCCTCATTTCCGTATTGGATTGAGTAGCACATACTTGGTGTTGAGTTTGCTTTCAGCTTATTAGATGGTAGGGATCCTCTGACCACATGCTCGTCGTTCGCCGACGCATTTCTTGGTTAGAGTTCTTGTATCAGCATTCCTATTAAGACCCTCTGACCATATGCTCGCCATCACTGGCGCCATTCTTGGTTAGAGTTCCTTCCAGCTTTGTTTCAGTATTCAGATCCTCTGACCAATGCTCACACCTTGCCCACATCGGGATCCTGGTGTACATTCTGTTAGAGTTGCTTCAACATCATTTTGGTTTAGAGCTAACCCTAACGACTGTGTATTGCTTTGATTATTGTATTGAAAATTTGAAAAAATTGGCTCGGAATATTTCGAAAAACCCATGAATGCATGCAATGTAAACCCATCAACCCTAAGAAAATGCAAAGAATACACTGTTGAACCAGCAAATTTGATATACCATTTTAAGTTTGGTTTCCAGGAGTACCAAATATTAACAAAGAATAAAAGATGAGTAGAAAAATACCCCCTTGTAAGCTTATATAACAGAGGCCTCATCCACTCAATTGATTTTTGAGTTGGTGGTAGCCTAAAGTCATGTTGTACTGCAAAATTAAAATTTTTGTTACACTTATACATTTTGAAGAAATGAGTAAAAGTCTTGTTAAATCTGTCAAAAAGGTCAAAATTTGGGTGTGCATGTCTTGCATGAGGGGTTAAAATGTAAAATTTCCAAAATCTGACGATCTAGGTCTGCTCAAAATGACCTAATCTACAAAACCCAGATCTTAGTTTTTCATCCCTACCTTTTAGGAAGACTGCTATTTTTAGAAATTTCCTATAAATAGTAACTTTTTTTGGGTTTTTCAGGGTTTCTTTTGAAACAGATACTGGCAAAACTTTCTAAAATAGAAAGTTTTTAAAAATAAAAAGTTGGTATGTTAGGGTTCAAACTAATTTTGATTGGCTCAAAATACTTCCATATCAAGCTGGTGCAGTCAAAATCTCAAAAAGATCAGTTTTTCCCTAGTGGGTCTATTCTTCTTTTTTAGAAGCATATCAAGACCTCTAAGATCATCAATCGAGGTTAGTCATCTGCCAGGCATCAAATTCAACACTCGAGCATTGAGCAGAAGGTGAGTTGGTGAGCAAGCACGAAGAACGAGGAAAGAAGGTAAAAACTGTGAAAATTTGACTAAGTCTGCTTGACATGGGTGCCCTAGGAGAGAATACACACCCATTTTTTAGGGCATGAAATGATAAAATTAGGGTTTGAGCTCCCAGTCAAAGTTGTTCAGAAGCTTTCCAGCTCCGCAACGAGTCTGGCAATGCAATCATTAGACCATCTAGTCACCCGAAATTTGAGATCGAACAGAGACTTTTTAAACACAATACAGAATGAAAATCACGAAAAAGATTGAAAAGTTTCTAAGTCTAGAGCAAATGGGTGCCCCTGAAGGAGATAGGCACCCAAGTTTTTGAGGGCTCAAACAGATGAATTTGTAGACGAAGCCCTAACGTGAATTCTTCAGAGTTGATTAGGCTTTCCAACGAGACCTTCAGCACGTTAAACGGAGTTGGCAGTCACTACATGTAGCAGGCTAAATGGAGGGTCTGATAAGAGCTAAAAACCAAAATTCAAAAGCAAAAGTGAAAATTGCAAAAAATTGGCTGTTTGGTGAAGTTGGGCGCCCCAACCTGCCAGGGGCGCCCAAGCTTTTGAAGGCCCAAATTCAACTTTTTGACAGAAGTGTCTCCAAAAGACCCCTCTTGGAATCTCCTCAACTTCGCAACGAGCATAACCATCAAACTGTCCAATGCCTAGAACTTCAGATTTGACAGGATCGTTTGTAGAAGAGGAGTTGATAAAAAACAAGAAAATATTCCAAGTCTGGTCAAATTGAGCGCCTTTGGAGAGAAAGGGCGCCCAAACATTTGAGGTCTGAAATGATATAATTCACCAATGTTGTTATACCCCGATTGTATAGCTACTACTGCATAGGGAAATGCACTATAATGATTGAATCTTTTAGATAAATGAAACATGTTCTTGTTATCGAATGAATGTGTCCTATTTAAATGATTGTCTAATTTGTCCGATACTTCTATTGATGTAATTCTTGAATAAATGTTGCATGTAAGTTATGGAATAATGTTTATTATAACTTTTGAGATGTTTTATGTATACTGCTTTGTTTTGAGCATATGACTTCCGTTGTCATGTCATGATGTTCAGGAAAGAGGATCATTCCTCCAGGCAGAGGAGAGATATCACTCGGGGAGGAGCTTGGTCGAGTGAACAGTAACGAGAACCATCTGAACATACACACACATTCCTTAGACTGAGTAAGCTTAGTCAGTTTGTGTGGGTAATAGATAAGTCGTCCATAGGCTTATGTGTTTGCGTTAGGAGTCATGTTTACTTCCATATGCATTTATAAGTGATGTTTATCTATGTATCTATTTGTGGTTTTACGATTATGTGGATATTAATAATATTATATTATTATTGCTTGGTGACTTATAATAATATATATATATATATTCGAGTAATTGGTCACTGAGCATATTGATATATTTGTTAAATATATATTTTTATATATGTAATTATATATTAA
>VDFB02197017.1:0-12410 GCA_007258455.2 Sequoia sempervirens
CCATGATCCTCTATCTGTCCTTCAATTCGATCAACCAATACCTTAAGTCACCTAGGGTGATTTCCAAACTAGGTTTAGAATCCCTTACATCATCCATCATCTAATCTTGTCAGTCATTTTGTCAAACGATCCTGATCTATCATCTAATCCTATCAATTGTTTTATCAATCAATCCTTATCCAATCATCTAATCTCAATCCTATCCAATCATCCAATCTCAATTGAATCCAATCATCCAATCTATCCTATCCAATTGTCTAATCAATCCTTATCTAATCATCTGATCTCATCATCCTATCAATCAATCCTTTATCCAATCTAATCAATCTTCCAATTGTCATTTAGGTCATCCAAGGATGAAAATGGAAATAATGAGGATTTGTTAAGTTACAACACCCCTATTTCTACTATTAGTAACCATTCAGGATTATAAATATTTTTAAGTTTAATGCACCCTTGCTTATGGGTCTAATGCATCATTCTTTTTTTATCTTATTATTTTTAATATGGAAGTAGTCCTATGCACCCAATATGAGGAATTTGAGAGAAAATAGAATCAACCCTTAATAGAAAGCTTGTGCCATAATCATTTTAGGGAAATACCACCTCCAATACTATTACCCAATGCTCTTGTTGGTGGAATATAATTGTCCTAGATTTCCCATCAACTCCTAATGCTCCTCCAGAAGGATAATTTATATTTTTCAAACACCAAAATATGGGGAAATCATGGAGTTAAGGAACTTCATCCTTGTCAAGAATGGGCGAGAGGTTAAAATATATTGCCCACATGAGATAGAGAAGTTTCCAAAAAGAAGCATCTCAATCTAGGGTGCCCAACATCCTTGTCCATGCAATTTAGTCTCATATTTTAGTTACAAGTTCCTCTTTGTATCTCATTCTCAAATCTGAAGCTATTTTGTGGTTTTCCATTTTTTTGTGCAATAAATTATATTTTTAGATCTAGGGTTGTATGTCAAATAGGCTTACTAAAACACACATCAAATTTATCACCCATAACTTAAGAGAACACAAACCCTAGGAGATTGTCTCCACCTTCTGGTAACAATCTAATCATCAACCCTAGTTTGTTTACGTTCAAATGTGGAGTCAATAAAAAAGAAGCTAATCCTATTTAGATCTAGGATTACTTTTCCTACTCTACACCTACTAAGCATCTTAGCAAGTTTCCTAAGCTCTTATTCGCTACCTCTATTTGTCTATCATTCTATGGATTGTGTGTAGAATTGAACTTCAAATCTATCTTCAACTTCTTCCATAAGGTCCTCAAAAAATAACCAACAAATTTGGTATCTTTGTTTGAAACTATGCTCTTCAATAGACCATGTAGTCTCACCACCTCTCTAAAAAACAACTTTGCAATGGGTGTTGGTATGTGGCGACTAATAATGTTATATTGTACACTCTTCATGTAGAACTGAAAAAGGAAAAATCACCAAAAAGAAAAAAAACCAACTTTGTAGAACCCTAATTTGGAAGTTTTTAAGCTTGTTATAGAGGGTTGGGATGGGAGCTACAATATGATGAAAAGGTGATTATTCGAGATTGTAATAAGTTTTGCATTGGATAATAAAATCATTGGATGGCCCGCGGTTTTGGATGTAGCCCAGTTGGTGAACCATGTTAAATTCTATTATTATTTAATAGACCTTCTACATTGTTTGCCTTTTCTCACGAAGATCTTGTATTTCTTTCTTTTCATAAGCACACCCGGAGATGTGGGGTGGAATAAGTTGCAGAATAGTTTAATTGGCGATGATTGGAGAATTTCCAATTTAAGATGAATTGGTGGATATCACTATTAAAGAACCAAGAGATGTTCAGTCTCTGCAAAACCTTCTGCCAAACTAGGGAAGCAAACTGGAAATGAATAAAAAGATGGGGGATGGTTTTTTCTTCCTTTATGCAAAGAGTACACCAATTAGGGAATTGAAAACCCCTTTTGACAAGGTTGTCAATAGTTAAAAGTTTTCCATGGATGGAGGTCCACCAAAAGAAGTTTATTTTAGGGATAAGCTAATGAAGCCAAACCTTTCTCCAGCACTACTCATCGCCACCAAACCTAAGAAGTAGCAGATAAGCAAACTTAACAGTGAACTGCCTACAGTGATTCTTAGACTAGAAAATTTTGTCCTCCTTGGGAAATAGAGGGAGTCTAGCCATTTTTTTTCAATCTCTTGAAGCTCCATAACCTTTGGCAGAAGGTTAGGCCAATGTAAAAAAGACAACTTCAGATTTTTCCATCTGGCTCTAGGTGAGGTATAATCAGAAATGTAAGTACCAAAAAGGTTTTCAATGTGATCCCTTAATATATTAAAGTGACTATCAGCAAGGGGTTTGTTCCCAGTCCAACAGTCCTCCTAGAACCTAATGGATCTCCTATTTCCAATTTTCCATTTGACCCCTTCCTTCAAGAGGGATCTAATATTAAGGATATTGTTCCAAATCTTGGACCCTAGAGGGATGTCAATCAAGTTCAAAGCTCTAAAAAAATGTCTCTGATTAAGGTATTTAGCCTTCATTATATTACACCATTCTGCCCTTTCCTGCATCAAGCTCCAGCCAATCTTGGCAATGAGGGCTTTGTTCAAATTAGTAATCTTCCTGATACCCAAGCCCCCTTGACATCTGGGGTGACAGACAGTGTCCCAATTAACCAGAGCCATTCTTTTCTTTTCCTCCATTCCCAACTAGAGAAAGGATCTTTGAATTCTTTCTAACTTTTCAGCCATGGAACCTGAAATCTTAAAAAGAGAGATAAAGTAGAAAGGAATACCTTGAAGGGAGGCTTTAGGAAGTTGGAGTTTACTGACACTACTAAGAACCTGACCTTTCCAACCAACAAGTTTCTTTTGCATTCTCTCTAGAATACTATTCCAAAAGTTGTGTGATGTCTCCTTAATAATAAGTGGTAGGCCCAAGTAGATACCTGGAAGAGAAGCACTTAGGCAATCCAAGATGGCTAAGATCTTAGTTTGGAGATTAGCTTTCGTGTTGAAGAAATAGACATTGCTTTTGTTATAATTTATACATTGGCCAGAAGCACAAGCATAATCCTATAGGAGGCATTTCCATTCTATAGCTTCAATCACAGAGGACTTTCCAAAAAGAAACGTGTTATCAACAAACTCTTGGAGAATGGAGGGAGGGAGGGTGCAAGCAGGTCTAATCCCTTGAATTTTCCCTGAGTTGAGCAAGGAAAGAAAATTCCATCCCAAAACCTCAGCCACCATAATGAATAGGTAGGGAGAGAGGGGATCCCCTTGTCTAAGCCCTTTACCAACTTTAAAGGAATCCCAGGGGATCCCATTGACAAGCACTAAATACTGAATAGATTCCACACACTCCCTAATGATGCCAATCACTCTATCATTAAATCCAAGCTTAGCAAGGACAAAATACAAAAACTTCCATTTGACCCTATCATAGGCTTTGGAAATGTCCAGTTTAAAAGCCATACCTTGGTTCTTACTTTTCTCCATAGAATGAATTATTTCATGAGTCAATACCCTATTGAACAAGAATGATGCCTTACAACCTCGTGTATGGTGCCGAAGCTATCATGCCTTTGGAGTTGGAAATTTTGTCTTACGGGTTTCCCTTAAAGGGTTAATTGATGATGAAACCTACTGAGTTAACCATTTGCATCATCTAGAGATGCTCGATGAGTGCCATTTATAGGCCCTCGATCATCTTAAATATTATCAACGGTTGTTATCAAGATAGTATAATCAGAGCGTGCTTCCTAGGACCTTTAAATTAGGAGATCTGGTTCTTTGTGGAAACCAGAGAAATGTAAATGCGCCACCTAATTAGAGAGGAAAGTTCAATCCTAATTGGTTAGGCCCTTACATTGTGATCTCCGTATATGGCTCAGGTGCCTATGGATTATCATCTACGGATGGAGCACCTTTAAAAGATCCCATTAATGCAATGCATCTTTGTTGATACTATGCATAGTGTTCTATGTGTCATCTGTGTGGTGTTCTCTTTGTAGAAGGGTAGTAGCACTACATATGTTGACATTATTCATTAAGAAATTATGATTTTTTTTGTGTTATGATACAACCACGTGTGTGTGTGACCATGCATCACATTACATCTTTTAAACTAATTAGATCATCATTGTATTTAATTAACATTCAACCATGCATGTTTATTAAATCATATTAGCATATAATGTAAGTATACATCCATATGAGTGTATAACATCCATAGCATTTAAATGCAACACACAAGAGAGAGGGAAAAATGTTTTGTTTTGGTGTGAATGGGTGTTTTCCTTGGTCAAACCCATTTTGGTAATTAAACCTTGAAATTGAAATAATAACATGAAAGGAATGGGAATGAACAAAGTTATGTTACCACTCAACAAACCCTTGAATGAACCTTTGAAGGACTAAAATCTTGATGTTGATCTTTCATGAAATGGCTTCAATGGATGTGGATCTTGATTCTTGAATCTTGCTTTGAATATTTGACTTGAATGCTTGGATTAGATCTTGAAACCTACATCATAATGTGTTGGGTGAAAATTATGTAATCCAGCTTTTCAATGATTACACAACTTGCATGACCCACAACTATGAGATATGAATCTCTCCTCTTTCAGAGAAAGGGGAGGCACCCTTCTTGTACTACTTGAAGCGATAGTAAAACAAAAAGTAATTACAAAATGTACACAAAACTTTTACAAAGTGGGGGTGTGTTACATTCATCCTTCTCTCTTTTTTCAGAGAAGATGTTTATAATGTTTCACGTGTTGGAAGTTCTGAATTCTTGATAACTTAAAACTAGCAACCAGCAGTAATGCCAATATCTCTATCTCGTCAAAGCGAAGCATAGAGATACCAAAAGTAATTAACAACAAACAAAAATAAAGTAAAAAGGGAAAGCTCACGAAGGCACAAAGTCGTTAAGTAGCTTTATCAATGTTGGATCGATCACGAGTATATCGTTTGTCGTTAGAGAAGCACAAAGTCTTCTTAGGCGTAATTCTTAGAAGCGACATGAACACAATTTGCATGGGAGTTACTATTCCAAAATTAGTTCCATGGCATGAAAAATATTAATATTTTATTTCCCTAAAACACTTATAAAATGAAAATAAGATAATGCATTCAGGGAAGCAAGCTTTTGGGGCTCTTGCCATTTTTATTTCCAAAGAATTTTTTTGTAGGGAAGTTTTTTGGGAATGCCTACAACATTTTTTGGGGAAGAAATTGTATTGGAAGAAAGAAGAAGAATACATCCATACAGATTTTCCCTTGGTTTTTTTGGGAATAGTATATTGTTTTGCAGGGAAGACAACTCCATTGAATGATAGAGGCTGAAGTTCAACTCATGGTAAAGAGAGGTTGAAGATTGGGCTCATTTTAAGAGGAGGTTGAGGGTTGGTTCAACAGAGAAGGAAATTATTGCATTGCAAGTAGGTCCCTTAATTTACTTATCTAATTTTAAAAAGATTAGGAATGAAAAGGATAATTTTCTTGCTTGAAGTTTTCTTGTAAAAATAAAAAATAAAAATTGCTCTTCGGCTCCTTAAGATTTCATTGATATTTTCCTTTCCTTTGTTAAAATTATTTTCTCTATATACAGGTTAATGGGAGATATAAAATAATAATCATTTAGAATATTTTATTTTCTATAATCATTGGATGATTGTAGGCAGTGGTATTCAATAATGAACATTAAAACTTAACTTAAAAATTTCAATCCAAATCTTTATGCCCTCTTCCTTACAATAATATTTTTATGAATTTATATTGGTATTTGCACATACAATTTTATATCAAAATTTACTTTAAGAATTTTAGCCTAGAATGGGTTGCATAAGTGGTGGTTAATGAACACACCCCTCCCATGGTGGACAACCGCATTGATCAATTCAACGAAAGTTTAGATATTCCATCACAACGAAGCCAACCATCCTGGTTGGTTGAGGGAGCAATGAACTTGGGCATTGATTTGGAAGTCCCAGAATAGCAGGATACCTATACTTTCCCATCACCACCACCAGAAATTGACCCTTCTCAAGTTGTGCATTACTATGCTCCTTCTTGCAATTCAAATTTACGAGGCAATGAAGATGTACCAGAGGGCTCACAAGTAGTGGAGGAGGTCATTGCTACACAATCGAATGGGACACAAGAAACACAAACAGTTCCACACATCAGCAAGTTCCTTAAGTTTCCTGTGCACACTGTTTGTCAAAAGAAATCCAAAGCTGGTGCAATTCAAATCAGCAGACAGTCTCAATTGTTGACAACAGATGACTACATGAGGTTTTTAATGGAGCAAGAACAAAGGAAGAAAGAGGTCGAGGAGATAAAATCAAGAAAGAGACAACAGAATGAGGATAAAAGGGTAGCAAAAATTGTGGCAGCAGAGTTGAAGGAGAATGCCAGAATTGAGAAGGAGATACTGCAAAAAGAAAAAGAGCAGTAGAAATTACAACAAAAAAAGGATAGAGATGCGAAAAAGGAGAAAGAGAGGCTTCACAAGGAACAGGACTGAAAGGAAAAATAAATTGAGGAGGCACAGAGGGATTTACAAAGAGAGAGGTGGTTAAGGAACCCTTCTAATCTATTGTCTCAAAGTAATGGAGTCTTCCGTGATATTCTCAACATTAATATCCCTCATTTCTCCACAACAATGAATTATTCAAGCCTCTCCCAATATGACTTTAGGGGCACTCAATATCCATATCAATTTGGCACTCGAGATGTATAAATGTGTTCACCACTTCCCCCAACACATGTCACTTGCACCCAATTGACCACTCCAAGTCCCACTCACGTATGCAGCACTCCTCGTTGAGTGGAAGGGGATGAGAACATGGAAATTGGCACCCCAACCAATCATGATCCATTTCACAACAGCAACAACTAGATGTTGCCTTTTTTTTGGTTTTCACATGCAATTCAAGTTTCATACACGTTAGAAGTTTTGATATTTACAAATGCACCAAAATTGTGGACAGTTGTAATATTTTGATAAGTACAAATTGACCGTTATTGTTTTGGTTTGTGAAGTAATCTAATCAGATTCCAAAAAGTGTTGTATGTAATTTGCAATGTGTGTTATTGTTTTGATTTGCAATGTATGCTTCTCCGTTGATAGTTTTAATATATGATAATTACAGATGCATCGTTATTGTTTTGATTTGCAATGTATTATGATCATATTGCAATGTGTGTTCTATGTAATTTGTAATGTGTCACTATTTTGATTTGCAATGCTTGCTTCTTCATTGACATTTTGTCATTTTCTATCCCTTTTTTGATCTAATTTGCCACGTGGGAGGTTGATATTTGTCCACGTGTTTTAAAAATTAAAAAAAAGACTCATCGACTGATACGTAGGCACCTCGAGTGCCACTTCCTGCGTAGCATGGCATCCGAAGTTGACAGCCTTGCCACATCAACTTCTCTTAGTCTGCCACCCTAAGAATCCACTGCGCTGCATTTATCACTCGCCACCACTTTCTATACTTCTCAACTGTCGTGTTGAATGCAAGTCTCCTCTCCTTAGCTCCATGCCACCCCACATTTAAAATATATGTAGATACTAAATGTATAATTTCACAACACAATAATTTATTAAAATATATTAATTTTTTTTTTTTGGTAAATAATTGCTAAAGGGCAACACCCTTTATGTTAATTATCAAAAAATTATAGAGATAATTTAGTGTAGCATCCCATTCCATTACAGTGAAATTTTAGTTTGATTTAATTCCCTTACAACCTTGCATAACCAAAAACTTTGACAACTTCACACCATACAGTTATGCCATTCTCGGCCTGCTTACAGACAAACACTACAGAGGCACCCATAGTCAAAATTGGGGCATAAAGACACAATGACTACTATCGACAAAATTTTGTCATAAACCCGGCATAGCTATTAACTTTCCAAGACTAGTCTTCATTGTCACTAGCTTCTTGCACATCTTTTACTTGCATAAAATATTATGGAGATCGTATTTTTCACTCAAATCTTACAACACTATCATCCTAGGACAAATATAACATTACAAAGGAAGATGATCTTGATGATTTGTGACAGATTCAGAGGAGATAATGAAGATCATTTACTTTGCACCTTGTTTTTGAGACTTTCCACAACTCTTATTGACAATGGGCATAAAGAAAAAGTTTTGGAAAAAATCACCCAATCAGAAAACCTGAAAATATCTAAATCACTTCTCTCTTAATAACCAAAGTATGCTTCAGATAATAGCCCACCATTTCAAAATGGAAAGAACAAAGAATCCCCCAAAGAAAAAAACAAGATAGAAACCAAACAACAAAGGAAACAAAAGAATAGGAAGAACAAACAAAACAAACAAAAAAACTATTTACAAACAAAAAAGCAAATTATTTACAAATAGGAAAAAAACAAATTATTTACATAAAGAACAGTGAACTATTTACATGCAGAATAGAAAATTACCAAGCTTTACAACTCAAAGTAATGTTAAGAAACTGTCCATTGACAGGCAATGGAATAGGTTCTCCCATTAAACTGCTCAGCTGGAAAGTATTTTCTCCTAGGATCTCTGCAATTTGATAAGGACCTAACCAGAGCTTATCAAATTTCTGGTGACTGCCCTTATCCCATAACAACACAAGGTCTGATATCCTGAAGGCCTTGATTTTGGATCTTTTGTCAAACCAACATTTGACAATAGCCTGGTGTCTAAAGAATTGTTGCAAGGCGGCATCCCTCTGCTCTTCTAATTTTAATAGGGCAGCTAATCTTACTTCTATCCTATCATCACTAGAGTAGAATTTCTACATGAACTCAAGGATAGGTATTTGTAAATGAATAGGGAACACAGGCTCTTGTCCATACACTAGTTTAAATGGTGAAATTTTTAAAGCAGCCTTGATCCTAGTCCTATCTGCCCATAACGCAAATTTCAGCTGGGTATGCCAGTCCCTAGGGTTGTTTTCTAACAGTTTCTTAATTACCCCTAAGAGGTTCTTATTGGTTGATTCTGCAACTCCATTTCCTTGTGGGTAATAGTTTGAAGAATATTTTAAGATAATTTTGTGATCATATGCCCATAAAATGAACTCAGTAGAAGAAAAGGAAGAGCCATTGTCACATACCAATGCGAAGGGTGCTCCAAACCTAGTGGTGATGCATTCGGTGATGGTAATCAAGTGAAGAGTGATCTCCATATTTTGTAGTCTTACTTCAGCCTTTCCAATTATGTTTAGAAGGATAATATTTATCCTTGGATACAATAACTACTATGAGGAAAAATTGAGATAATCTATAAGACTATCATATTGTCCATGAAGACCAGATATAAAAGATTAAAGAATTCTTCCATATCTGGTTAACCGCCCCAATTAAACTGCATAGTCTTCAAAGGTGTCTTGGTCTATGTAATTCTGGTCACAAAACCAAATTTAATTAGTTTTAACAAATTCATTTTACTTTTCTTAGACCAACTCATACCAAAAAGTCCTTTGAATCTGATGTGTATCATTTGTCTTCCACACCAATATTTGATTGGAGCAAATTCCATTCCTATCTCTTTTGTGAATTCATCTTCCTCATCTGGATCTAATATAACATGGTGAAATTGATATTCAATTTTCCTTCTCATATCTAAAAGCCACTTATTTAAGATATATGTTTCTAATAAAGTTATCACAATGTCTTTTGGAAGAGAGGGTAAAATTAAAGTATTCCCTTGGCCAAAATCTGCTATGTACATGGCAGCTCCATCTGGTCTGTAAAATTCACAACCTAAAAATTCAAGGTCAGTGTAAATTGAGCATGCCATTTCTCTGGTGAGGGAGTCTGCAAGAGGATTAAGATCACCTTTGATCCATTCAATATCAAAGTCATATCCTTCAATTAGCATGCATCTGTCCTGAAATCCATGTCATATATGACTCACTCTCCATGGATCAACAATCGAAGAATGTGCCAAACATCCTCCAAAGTAGTGGTCGCCTCGCCTGTGGGGAAGTGAAATGATGACATCTCACTATGCCATCTCTCTACTAATGTTGTCATCATCCCTAAATGTGTCCTGATGACGAGAGCATATGCAACATACCATAGCCCAATCACTCTAAGGTGCTCCTGGAGTAGCTCGTGCAATCTAGTCAGTCTGTTGAAAATCGAGGATCTATCCTCATGTGGGTGTACCGACTCCACGTCCTCCTGCACTACTAAAGTCACTACGTCAAGTTTCGTAAAAAATTAGGATCTTGTTTGAAGTTTTCCTAAATGAAATAGCAAATGCATCACTATTTGCAATGGCGTCGCTGTTTGAAAGCTCCAAACTCCGTCACTGCAGCACAATTTGACCACACTCTTGTTTGACCCTAAACCCTAAATTTCTAATTGGACCGTTGCAGCGCCATTTTCATATGTGGCACACTTTGAAGGTTAAACCCTAATTGCTAAACTACGACGCCGCGTCGCAAGACTCAATAGTGGTGCACTTTAAGGCTGGGCAATGCCGATTCTAATGTAAAAATGCATGAAGAATAGAGTATCCTGCTGGTAAGTTGATCAAATATCACCCATCATTATTTTGTTGTGTGATCCTTAGGAAGCTTGTAAAGAATGTATGTTAGTTGTTTGATAATTTTGATATTATATCGATCCATGTATAGAGTTTGTAGATCTCTTGTGAGAATGATTATTACTAATTCTCATTGTGACTATCCTGATCTAGATGTGTATGGAGAAGTATGTGTTTATCATTTCTTATGTTGGAATTTCAGATTTGGGTCTATTGAATTGTGTGTATGTATTGATTCCAATTGGTGTTTTGAGCCAAATATATAGTTATAAAATTCGTTAGCAGATATATAAAGGAGTCGGCACCGCTTTTAAGGAAGCATGAAGTTGGAAGAAGGCATGTGTGTGTGAAAAAGTGTAGAACAAATATATGGGCTAATATTAGATCTGTTGAGTGATTTTGTTTGTGCTACAGAAGGGTTTTTGTAGAAGAGAAGAAGCAGAGCATAGCAGAAGTGCGAATTGCACAAAAGGTCTAGAATCTATTTTATGTGCCTCATTGGAATTGAATCCAAGCATTTGTGGATGCTATATTCTCAGTTCAACATTTTTTTGTATTCTCAAATACTTTGTAAGGTAGTGAGCCTTTCCTATTTTAAGTAGTGAGCCCAGGTAGATGCCCGAAAATGCATTCCCTTTTTATCATACTTTTAGTAGAGTATACTTTGTGGATTAATCTCCACTGTGGTTTTTCCCATAATAGGGTTTCCACATAAAAAATCTTGGTGTTATGGTGATACATTGTCTTGTTAATGTGTATGCATGTTTCCTTCTATTTACTTGCTAATGCAAAGGGATTCTAAATTTAAACAAAGGATGGAAATCAAGCTTGTGTGTGAACCTAAGGTAACTATCTCCTCCCAAGTATTCAACAGATAACATTAGAAGAAAATTAGTATATAATTAATACTTCATAATCAGAATAGTATTACAACATTGCATGAAATGCATTTTCTTTTCAAATGAAAAGCATAATTGAAATCAAAGATCCACATAAGCCATGGATATAACTATAATTGTGACAACACATTTCTAACAGCACATTGCACTACTGAAGATGCAAAAGGAAAGCACATAAAGAACAACATAATCATCATTGCCTGATTATCGACGCTTGATGTTGAATGGTGCACCTCATCATCTCGAGCTTCGTCGACCTGTAAGAGGAAAAGAGGGGTGTCAGTGGCTTCGACTATGGTGTAAATTATATGATGCACCTACAATAGTACAACATACTATTAGCAATGCATTGAAACAATCAAATTCAATCAAATGCAATATGAAAGAATTGAGCTGAAGAGGAAGTAGCAACATCATAATCAACATGTTCTATTTTTTATGCTAACACTATTTGTTTCCTTGTGAAGGTTAAGGTAAAGTCATGAAGCTGAACATTGTTTGAAGACCAAGCATGTGGAGTAAAACGGGCTCCCACAAAGGGTAGATCTCGGCATGCTGCCCTATTCATTAATGGGCTGATTTTAAAGATACATTATCATATTCATCAAATTAAACAAAGAACAACTGAAGGAGTAAAATAGAGTTATCCATCAAACAACAAAACCAACTATGCATTCATAACGATCAGGATTTCTTTCTGAAGGCTACAGGAGAATAGTGAGTTTAGTTCACAGGAATTTAACTAAGTACATTTACATCAAAAATTGCTGAATAAGTTCATTTTCTTTGCTGATCATAATCATATGTCATGTAAGTTTCAATTCATCAATTTTTTCTCAGATAGTGAACAGGCATACATTATGCCTTAATGATTGATTTAATTTTCATCACGAAAGAGAACAGATTTTGAAAGAAGTTTATCAAGTGGAACA
>VDFB02197020.1:0-29520 GCA_007258455.2 Sequoia sempervirens
TTTTAGGCTCTAGAGATGCAGCTCGACTCTTTCCATTACACTTTTCATCTATTTTGATGATTACAGTAGATTGTCCTCATAATTTTTTATGTAGATCTGTTTGTAACCTTATTTTCTACCAATCAATTTGTAAACCAATCACATATTAAGGACCATTTCACTAACTTGTACTCATCCATTACTTCATATGTTGTAGGTTGTGTTTGTGTGCCAATAAATCCTGATGATTGCGAGAACTTTAATCCTACAAGTGTACCAAATCTTTCTCAAGGAAAATTATTACCTTATTTTATAGTACTTTAAATGGTTAATTGAAGGTGCTTCTTTAGATCTGAGATAGTTGAACCCTAGATTAAAATATGGTATTAGATGGGCAGTATAATGGTAAATGAGGTCCATAATTGAACACAAATTACAAACATAATTTACTGGACTATTAATAGTGTTACAATTATAATTATTTCTCCTTTACCTACCTCTGCATTAATGAAAAAGATAACAGATATTGGAAGTTCATTACATGTCTCATTTATGTGTTAGTATTTTAATTTTGTTTAAGTTGTTCAAGAGCTTGATTAGGTCAAGAATATGTTCTACAAGATCTATTTTCTTGACACTACTCAGCATTTTCCCTACACATTTTCTCTTCAATCCAGATGTTTCTTAACTCCTTCCCTTGTTAGCCCTTGGTTGTTCTCAAGTGTAATTATTTTTCTATGCATCTTGCAGTCTTTATGTATGATCAGTCATCTCTTATGAAGCATGGATAACCTTTCATGGAATTTTTGTTGTAATTAGACAATTTTCATTGTGAGAATAATCATTTAATTTGTATGGAAGTAAGTCTTTCATATTATTTGACTTGGTATTGTAAACTTGTCTTTGCAAGATTCTCTCGGGGGGAACAACAGAACTGTGATGTTAGGTAGAGTTGTACAACACCATAAATCATTTGGCATTATCAATATATTGCTTATAGAATACTCTATGTGAGTAAAATGGAATGTTCAATGACAATTGGTCTCGAATTCAAATCTGAATATAAGTACATTATACACAAGAAGATGGTATCTATTCTATGATTTAAAGAACCCAAAAATAAGAAAATTAATAGGTTCCATTTTTTTACTTGCTCTTAGACACTTGTTTAATTGATAAGACCCTTAGAATGCCTTGTCGATAACCAATAGTGTTCAAAAATCCTAAAGAGGCCAAATCGGTGTGACATTGGATCTGTCTTGCCAACGAAAGTCATTATCAAGACAAGGACTATCAGAGTGAGTTTTCTATCCTGTATTGATGATTGATCTCTCACCAATGGGTTGGATTCGATGGCCATCGCCAAGAGTCTCCACGATGGTACATTTCAATGAATATTTTTATAAAAAAAAATTGCATTGTTTCGTCATAATTTCGACAAAAACCACTGACGAATCACTAAAAGGTCCGACAAAGTTGCTATAGTTGCGACAAAGGCTTCGTCGTAACTCGTTGCCCATTTCATCACAATTTCAACGAAGGCCACTGATGAATCACATAAAAGGTCTGATGAAGTTGCTTAGCTGCGATGAAAGCTTCATCATAACTTCTTGCCCATTTTGTCGCAATTTCGATGAAGGCCACTAACAAATCACATAAAAGGTCTTACGAAGTTACTTAGCTGCGATGAAGGCTTCATCATAACTCCTTTTCAATTTCATTGAAAGTTCGATGAAAGCCATCGACAAATCACAGAAAAGGTCTGATGAAGTTGCTTAGCTACGACAAAGGCTTCATTGTAATTCCTTGTCCATTTCGTCGAAATGGCGACAAACTTCTAGTGTTGTTTTGACACTTCAGAAGAGCCATTGCAATTGTATTTTGGTTGTAATTCGTCAGTGGATACAAAAGTTTTCATCGATATTTCGATGACCATCTGAGTCATTTTATGATGCCGATGACTGATGAATCTGCATCGTTATTTCGACATTTAATTCATCATCAAAATTTTGATGAAAAAATAGCGACAAAATTATTTTTGTTATTTTGTCGCTTTTTCAACAAATATTTGTTGAACGACCGACGAACGTTCATCAGAAAATGGAGTCAAATTCAGTAGTTCGAATACTCAAGATAAGGCAAGAACATGCATTTGTCAAAACAATCATGCAACAAATTATAAGTGAGAGTGTGTGTTCTGTTACTACCATTCAATTTCACTTGAAGCTAGGCTACCTCTCTCCAACAATGTTCTCTCCCTCATGATTGCGTTGTTCTTTCTATAACATTTATAGAAGCAAAACTACACTTTATTCCATGTTAGTACCCATAATCAAAATCAAATTCAAAAATTCTTAGAAATATTTCTTCTTATCTAATTAAGACTTAATCATCGCAATTCTTAAAAAATAGAAACAATTTTGCACATTTTCATAACTTCAAAATCATATTCATGCACAGGAATACATGTTCTTACCATATCCTTCTAGTTTAATAAGCTGGTTAGATTACTTGTGATTCCTCTTCAATGTTCCTATCTTTCCTTATACACACTTGCACTATTTCTAGCTCATTTGAATATCAATACCTCATGGAGAGATCACATACTATAAGGAAAAAGACTACAACTCCTAAATATGAATAACTTTTTAAACTAGATCACAACTCGATCATATATGAAGAATGATTAATATTAAATTATGAACAAAAGTATACTTTCACAAGTGATACTCATGTGTTCCCATAGACCATCTACGCATACTCTAAAATTATAAAAAAAGTAAAGAATAATTAACATTATGCTTATATAGAGACTCAAATTATAATATATAGGAGTCAAAGGTAAGAAATAATTAACTCAATTTAGAGATATTCAATAGGTGAGAAATAGTTGCATACATGTTACATCTTCACATAAGAAAAGAACACTATACCAATGATGGTGTATAATACAAGTAATAAACAAGTAATGATATGTGAACATAATCTATGAAGTCTTTGGCTATCATCAACCCACACATGGCTAGTCAAAATATGACAACATGATTTGAGTTTTTTTCCACCCAAGCATGATGTTTATACTTCCACAATGTTTTTCTTACTTGAAGATCTACTGACCCTACATGAAGTTCCTAGCTATCTCGAAATATTTTGGGTAGGGGGAATCTGGTGCAACCTATAGCATCTACATACATATATATAATATAATATATAGCAATGTCTTATTTATAGGATGTGATAGAGAACTATATTAAATAAAATTTGCTAGGCTAAAGCATCTTGTTTTATGATATGGATTTTGGCCAAAACACTTGAATATATTGGAACTTTTCTAAAAAGATGAAGTCCTTTTCTATTGTTCCACATTTGGCACCTGTCTTGAAAATTAAAAACTACAATCTCTCACACTCATGCATATCAACATATACACACTAAACCAAAAAAAATTGGGTGGGCTATAGGCTCTCTTGCACTTCTAGGGTTTTTCACCTAAGAGGAGAGAGATAGACCCAAATTTTTTGGCGATTCACTCAAACTAATGCAAGTATGATGGAAATATGCCTAAATGAAATTATCTAAATGAAAAAAAATGAATAAAAAAGATTGATTATTAAAGTAAAACTAAAGAAATGAAAGTTTTTTGAAAACACAATGCTGATATACAAAAGGACTTAGAAATGAAAGTAAACTGTAACAAAAATGAATGAAACTGAATGTGTGCACCTAAGAAATTTGTGGAGACTTGAAATGATTTTTTAAATGTTTTTTATCCTAAAAATTTGTCCTATAGGGACTCATTTTCCATTTTGGGTGAATTAGTCCCAGACCTAGGAAATTGTTTTAGAGCTCGTTTTGGACAAATGGTTATCCAAAACTATAGAAAACACTTTTCAGGCCTGGTAGTGGGACTCATTCTCCACTAATTGAAAATGAGTCCACTTCTGAAGTTTTGAAAATCCAAAAGTGGAAACAAAAGCCCTCAGTTTGTACTTAGGATCTTGACAGGTGTCTGCCTCTAAAACTCTAATTTTTGGCACTGCAAGTGACTTTTAGTGGATATTTTGACTTGGTCAACAAGGAGATGTCTTCAAAAACTTTTCAACTTAATCCTTAATCATTTCCAAGCCTTCAAGACACCTAAATCTACAAACACACAAGAAAAGAAGGAGAAATGTTGGATGTTAGGGCATGGGGGTTTGCCTTGGTCAAACCCCTTTTTAGGTAATTAAACAAAAATGAAGAAATAAAGTAAAGAAGAATGAAAAAATGGAATTAGAGACTTTGCATGATGATATATATTGATTTTCTACAACAAAAGATGAAGATTTTTCCCTTGAATGTTTGAAAATGATCTTGAATGTTCTCTAAATGACCTAAACCAAGCTTGCTTAACTTGAGAAGGATAATGAATGATGGATGAATGGTTAGGTGAATGAATTAGGGTTTAAAATCTTGAATTTATAGGAAATCCACCTAACTTTCCCTTTAATTTGATCCCCAAGGCCGACATGGAGAAAAATTAAACTTAAAACCCGATGTTTCCCACTCATACATCAAAAACAACTCAAATGGGACTCATTTGCCATCAAGGGTGAATGTGTCTCACCTGGGTGGTACTAATTCACCCCTAATGGAGAATGGGTCCCACAGGGCCATTTTGCTAATTGTAATGCCCAAGAATGATGAAATTAGGCTTCTAGGTTGATTTTATCGAGTATTTGATCAAATTATGCCTCACGATGCATATGGGGTCATAGCAGTCTATTAATGATGATGTAAAGGGTGAATAGGGACAAGGACACAAAATTCAATGTGAAAGTGTGATTAAATACACTTTACATCATTAAAATGAGGTCCTCCTAGCCTAGAAAGGCACAACATCCAATGTGAATGTGTAAAACACATTACAACACTAGATTAAAGTCAAAATTGGTTTACAAGCCTTCTAGATTAATGTGAAAATGCATTTAAATATATTTTACACTATTGAATTAAGGGGAAAATATGTCCATTAGACTTGGATGCTTAATAAGAGTCTAGAAAAGTGTGAAAGTCATTTACAACACTTTACAATACCTTTACAAGACATGTATTTTATTCATTTTTCTAGGGTTGAAGACCTAATGTGGATGTGTAAAACACCTCATATCACTAGATCAAGGCAATATTAAGTCCAATTTGTCATTAATTATTCTCAAATCAAGAAAGTTTCCTTTTTTCTACATTACGTATAGACATAAAGAAGACAATCTTTCCTTAATTTATCACATCTTGCATGAATAGAAAGAATACATTAACATCAATCATATAGAGAAACTTACATCTCATGATTATTCATACAATGCATATCATATAATTCATCATATGTAGCAACATATATGCCACTCGTCACAAGATCTACGACATAATTCAAACATGAAATTAATACAAGATCGGTATGTTCTCTATAATCTACTCCCTCGAACATTCTATCATTATTAATGGTGAACTTGATAGGTTATAGAACTTAACACAACATATAACCAATGATGTCAAAAAATTGGAATAGTCACTAGGAGATTTAAAATAAAACTCAAAAAAGAGAAGAATCATTAAATTCAACACTAAGTCAAAAAATGTTGACAATTTCAACAATAAATCGAGTGTACGAACAAGGGTCGTGAAATTGATAGTCAAAAGAGTTGGTGAATAATTCTGATCCAAAATATAAATGTTGGTCCTTATAACAAAAAAAAAATTTTTATCAAAAAATCAAATAATTCATCAACTTGAAACACTTCACATACCTGAGTGACTAACACTAGTCACAAGGAGAGAATAAATAGCTACATGAAACCTTTCATCCAAGTTGCACTAGAGAACTTATAGAATCATTCCACACATCATATCACTTTCATGTATTAATTCTAATATCAATACATGCATCCATTCACTTTTCAACATGTAAATATTTGCAATTTGATGTGTTACAAGAAGACATATTAAAAAGTAATTCACACATTATATGCAGAAGTTAGACTCTTTTAGTATGTTACATTCAATTGGAACATTATAACCCCAAGGACTTGTTGCATATGACCACTCCTATTACATTTCCACAAGACAAGGTCATGCAAGGGTACACTATGGTTCCAACAAGAGCACATTAGCTTATAAAGGGATGACTAATCATTCAACCATACAAGAACTTTCCACACAAGGGACTTACACAATCTTACACCACAAGTCACTATCACAAGCCTGATACAATGATATCCTACAAAGTTTATCAAGGTTAGCATAACAAAGGAACTAGGCCCGACCAACACAATACCATCATGATTTAAAATTTTAAACTTACTTACTCCCACTATGTAGGGTGAGGTCATTTCAACATCACAATCCACAATAGAAGGTTACACACGAGGTACGAGCCTCTTTAACTCATAATATCTCAATAAGCAAGATAGGCTAATACCATATATGGCCACAAATGCAAAATATAATAGATACACTTAACCCATATAAACTTCAAGATACTACAAAGAATTAACCAAATAGGTTCTTACACAAATATTACGAGTAATGCAATCTAGGGACTTAATTTATCATCCCAAATGATTTTCTAGGTGAACTTCACATATATTTTAACACTTCCACTCATACATGTAATAATGCATCCTTATGAGAATGAGATACCTTGCACACCAAGCAAGTACAACAATGACAATATTCTAATCATCTCATGCATAGGAAATACATTACTATCATTTTGAAACACATAACTCTTATCATGTAGTTTACCTTCAATTTATTAATATGTACATGTAAAATTTGGGTCAACTCTTAGTATTTTTATGCATATTCAGGATGACATGCATATGCTCTTTTAACTAACTCTTTTCTTTTCGTGCAATTCATAACCTTATGATACCTATATGCATTCATTTCCTTCTTATGAGATCATTCATACATATTTTTATTCTTATCATAAAAAATAAATGGCTTTGTGATGCTTAAAGCACTTAAATCCAAACTATGATACTGTGCAAATTTTCAATGTAAAGAAAGTTTCCTTCCTTGCAATGAAATATCTAATCTAGATGCAATTCTAAGAAATAGTTTTACAATCAAGTCAATCCCTAGAGTATACAAACATATCATAGAAACCTTATGGCAATTGCAAGGCAATCAAGTACTCATACATACAAACTTCTACAATCAAAACCTATGCACAAGACATTATGCTAAAGGTATTACATTGAGAGTGATTAATATTGCTTCAAAGAACTCTAAAATAAGGCACATCATCCCTTTCTTGTCAAGTGTGACAATAATCTAAGAAACTCTCCATTACATGAGTACATCCATTGACTTATTTACGCATCATGTGCTAAGCACCTTTAAGAGGTTCACACAATCAAGTGTCACAACTAAAGGTGAACTCAAGGCCCTATTTCTCAACCTTAAGCTCTTATTCCAAATGTAATATTCTTCATAAATTAAAATTAACAAATTACTCCTAATTATGATATAAAAGTGACACATGTCTAATATTCAAGAATAGAGAAAATAAATTACATTTTGACATAAATTTATATTACATATGCCAATAACATGGCAAAAAACAAAGGAGCATATTCCTTACAATGGACCACATGGTCAACAACAAGATTACACAATGAACCATAACAAGGACCTTCCTAATAGGATTCTTGTGATGTTTAACGAGCCTTTGACCATATCAAGGGGGAGAACATTGTTGGAGAGTATTTCTAGCCTACCATGAAGTGATTCACTTCCTCAAAATTATTCCTGAAATAAGAATACTAGAACTAGCTTGAGGAATACTAGAATTAGAAATCTAATTGGGGTAATGAAATAGTGAACCATGACACATCTAAATCTAATGGCATCATGAATTTCAAATACAAACAAGGTGCCCTCTATAATACGCATATCAATCACATAAGGCAACATAACATAGTTCATCTTCAATGCTATTTGGTCAACATTTACTTTTAAGAAACAAAGTATAGTTTTAGCATATGAAATGATATTAAACATAATGAATGTATTACCATCACAATCATTTTATCTATATGTATACAAGCATGTGCAAATGTAACTAAATTCAAGCTTCACTAATAATGGAGTTTATAATAGAAATATAGGGATTTCAGTATTATAAGAATATTCAAATATTAATTTAAGAAGGTATAACTCATGTATGTATGTATTTATATACATATATATTTACATGTGTGTTTATAGAGTATACATTCTTATGAAAATATTCCCAAAGATTGACTAAAGAGAGTTCCTATGTCTTCCTTCATACATGAAAATCTACATAACTATTAAACATGTAACAAATTATATTGGATCAAAAGGGCCTTCACATAAATATTCAAGTACTTGATCTATGATAAGTCACTATCAAATGATAAATTGATAAAGAAAAGATAAATTTGACTATTTAAATTTAAGAATCTATCATTTCATTTAGAAACTCTTAGTACTCTCACTTCTCGGGGTTCTAAAACAATGTGGACAAAGTCTAGAGGTTATCCTTGAATTATCAAATAACCATTTATAACATCGTATATTTCAAACAACTATCAATCCTTAAAATCATGTAGATTTACCAATCATGCATACAAGCATATATTTTACAGATCTAATTGAAAGAAAGATTATCTAATTATAATAATGTTTCAATACTAACATTTAATCATTAAAGCATGAGTTGTGAATAGATGTTATCAAGGAAAAATCATAGATTACCAACACCTTACCAAATTCACATTCCACAATATAAACTATGATGTTTATCAAAATGTTACATTAAGTAAATGACCATTGATCAAAAATATAATTTAACTCTCCCTTTCTAGGGATAGATATCCTATGACCATTAGGGTAAATGCATAGGACAATTTAACTTCCATTCTCTTGGTTATTAGTCTCTGCCTATAAAGGCGGAGACTAATGTTTTCGATAGAGCTAAAATTGCATTACTGTATGGTCCCATGGGGGGGCTTGGGCTTCTATTTTCATGAAGCAGGAGGTCCCATGGGAAAAGAAAAATTGTGCTACGGGATTAATTGGAATCTTTTCCAGAAAAATAGGAGTCCCTACCTTTTAGAAATGAATGTTTCAGCTAGTGAAATTGGGGTGGGGCTAGAAATTGCCCCTACAGCTTAGGAGTTTTTTATGCCACTTGTCTCTCATCTAAAATTTTAAATTCTTATTAGAAAATAAAAATGAGAGAATTTTGATTTATTTATTATTTTTTATCAAAGCACTACAGTTCATTCCTTAAATTTTGGAGCTTAAAATTTTAAGCAGAATTGTAAGATTAAATCCATGGGACCAAAAACTTTAAAATATTCCTAAAAAAGTTAAGCAGCATACGCTGAGATTTTTAAGGAAGCCCCCCTCCATGGGACCGTACCCTTAGTTGATGCATTGGGATTCGTGTGGGTGGTTATTTACGGGCTTAAACCAAAGTCTGTTTGTTTTTAACTATTTTCTTGCTTGGAGATTGCAGATTTATTTAGCTCGCTGTTGGCTAGCAGCTAATATCCTAAGGGTTTAGATTTCTTAAAACAAAAATTGAAAAGCCTGTCCAATAAAAATAAAGAGGGGAAAGTATTAAACATCGTTTCCTAATGTTTCATCCATTCTTTTGGAGAGGGCACATGGTACTGGAGCTAAATGCATGGCACAATAAAATGTGGTTCACGTGCCTTGTCTGTGCTTCCACATTTTGCATTTCATGGATGCAATAATAAACACCGAATAACCCACAAATTCCATTGACATTTTACCAAAGTTTTCTTTACAACTTATGTAGAAACACCTACAGTAAAGATCTGTGCGAGAACAATATACCAATGGCGTCAAACAACAAACCATGGCAAAAATAGAGATCATATTGCTGCAGCAGCCTTTCTACATTTGTCTTTGCATGATTGTCAAATAGATGTAATTTAATTGCAATCTTTTTCTTTTATTCAATGTTGTTCACAGAGACAGATTGACGGTACTATGTTTGTATAATGTATAGTAATTCTTCTATTTTTTCAGGGCTATGATGCATCTATTTTGAAACATCAATGAGGAACACGTCTTTGTGTCGCTCATGGCACCCACCTCTACAATGAATAGCTTTTACATGAACCAAAGGCTTCTGAGAGTCCAGATTGTTGGGTTTGTCATCCTTCCGCTCTCCTACAAGCTCTCCATCCGCATTCCTCCTCCTCATAGCTTGGCTTCTCCCTGTAATTATCTTCTCTTTGTGCTCTACCATGAAGTTCCTAGCCTTGGTCAGTGGGTGCGGCTTCATGGATGAAAATATTGGCAACATGCAAACATTTTCGTTTCATTCATTTAAGATTTCAACATGCAAACATCTTCATTCATTCATTCGTTCATTCGTTTCCTCCTCCTCATAACTTGGCTTCTCCTGGTAATTATCTTCTCTTTGTGCTCTGCCATGAAGTTCCTAGCCTTGGTCAGTGGGTGCAGCTTCATGGATGAAAATATTGGCAACATCCAAACATTTTTCGTTTCATTCATTCAAGATTTCAAGAACCCATGTCCATGGGTTGGAGAAAGAACATGTCAAGAAAATTTAGGTTCATGCTTAGAAACTTCCCAGATCATGAACTAGGTAGCAAGTTTTTTAAATTTAGGATTCCAATCTGAAAACTACTTGAGACAGAACAATGTGTCTCGAGCTTCTTCCAACGATTGGAGATATACAAAGAAAAAAATGTATATTATGTATTCACATATATTAAGATTTTTGTAAGGACATTTCTATGTCCAATCTTGTTTCTCCACTTTGATCTCTTGTAATTTAATTTATTATCAATATCAAATTTATTGACATTTCAATCCTCATGCTTTTTTGTTCTTCATGATCTGCAATCGGTCCTATCTTTAATCCGCCTTCCATGGTACCTAATTCCTTTGGGTAAATGTAAAACTACAAAGAGACGAAGTAGTTAATCAGAATATTATTACTCTTTGAGAATTTGAACTCCATAGATTCCTTCTGATATACCTAGTTGCACTTTTAGGTAGGTTGTGCAAGGTTTAGAATTTCAGAAAGAATAATTTTTTATATTTGGTAGGAAAAGTGCATTGAAATCCAAGGTTTGTTGAGCACCTAAAATGTCTGGCTGTGGTCATTGATTGATCTTTCAAAAGGAAACATTTATGGGTCCACAGGCTAATTAATGGCAATAGTTACCAAAATTCTGCTCTGTTCATTTTATAGATTTTTATTTTTATTTATGGGAAGGTTATGGAAAAGTTTTGCAAGTATTCAAGGATAACAAATTACAAAGCGGTAGTCATTGCTTATTTACCATCCTTCATTACTACTATTTTAACATTTTATATGATGCTTTCTAATCTGTAATTTGTTTCATTCCATGCAAAAGGTCGAAAGAAGAAATCCAAATTCACTGCCTTCTCTTGAAGAGGGTCAGTTTTATGATAGGTTGATAACTTGTATCCTGTGTGGTATTGTGCTTGCTTATTTTTTGGTTTTGTTATTAGAGATTAGAAGAGCTTTACTATTTTAACTGTGCAAATTATCATATGGAAGTTTCCTGTTTGTGGTCATGCTTTATTTAGGCATTACACATAAGGGGATTGGCCATAAATGAGAGTAGTAATGATGATGGTTAGGCCAAATAAAATTACCTCTGCCCTTGCAAGTTTTTATGAGATTGCAAAGAAAACTGTCACTGCATAATTTTCAGAAAAAAAGATCTCAAAAAATCTTTGCATGTACATCAAAACTCTAGGCCCTATCTGCAACACCCTCACAAACTTTTCTCTGATAAAATGGATGCTCCGATTATTTGAGGTCAGTCTGATATTTCTTTCCAGATACAATTCAAAATCTTGTAAGAAACCACCCGTGCATTAAAAATAGGAGTTGCACCCCCCTCCTTGGAACTCCCTTCTTGGAGTTGCTAACTCAATATTATATGGTCTAAAACCTAAAATTATTATCTTAAATGCTCTGAAAGCTTAACAATATGCAAGGGGTGCAAAGGTCTCTTGCTAGTCTACCCCTTCCTATTGAGCATGTCCTTATCCATGGTGTAGACACAAGTCTGTTATATTGAAAAGGCCAGACCATCTATTATTAAAAATTGTTTTATAATAAAGGTTTTCAGAGGTGTCCAAAGATTCTTTAAAAATCACCAAGCGACCTCTCCACCACTTCTATCTTGACAAAAAACTAGCAAATCAAAATCAACAATTGACACAAGCAGCAAAGAACACCAAGAGATCAAGACAAAAAAAATATCAATAGATACTTTATGGTGGACTACCAACTTACCAATCTTTACTCATCTACAAAGATTCTTCCCAAAATGTACACATAAGAAAAAAATTCAAAACAGTTGTTTAAAAAATATTATCTTAGATAGAGTGGAGAAACACAACAACATGGACAAGGGAAGGCACAACTTACCACCCAAAGGAGCAAATGAGGCTTGCGAGTGGTAATATTATCTGTAACCAGCTTGAATCCTTTATATGCATCAACTATCTCAACTATAGTCATGGCACCAAGCAAGAAGAACATAATCTGACTCACTTCTGCAGATGTTTCACTCAATTCATGGACTACTACATCAATTGATGGAGCCTGGCATGCCAAAAAAATTTGACAATAAGGATAAATTTGAAGTTAGATAATGCTAGACTTGCAATTTAGAACACAACCATACAAATTAAAGCACATTACTAGCATTTCCTATTTTTAAGACCACTCGAAATTCAGAACATAATTGTGTAAGATGACGAGCCTTATCTTAAACATAAGGGAATATGAATTGATTTCTCATTATTATTCTTTTCTTTATTTAACAGTTTGAATAAACTAACAACTGAATTAAGACTAAGGACATATTAACAGGACAGATGAATTGTCAAATGACTGAAATTGGTGTTACTTTTGGAGTCTTGCAAACAAATACTAGCAAAAAGCAGTCATCAAAGACCAACTCCAAAATACTCATAACACAGTTTCCTTACACCCAGACCTGCTTAAGGTAGGGACTCCAGCTCACGCAGAGCACTTGTTCTCAAAACATGCAGGTTCTAAGATTGATTTTGGTAGGTTGTTAACTATCAAATCAGTAATCGAATCGAATACGCAAGATTTCATAATTAAAAAATAACTTTCAATGAAATGGAAGCTCAGCTTTATGAAGCTTCTTGAGTGCTAATAATAATTATTCACATTTTAATCTCCTAAGGTACGGTGAAGACTAGTAGTTTCTTACTGAAAATTCATCCATTTGACTTTAAATCCTCTATAGATCCAATTTCTTAGCTAAAATGAAGTGCGCATGTAAGAAAAATGGAAATGCATAGACCAGTCGGATGATTGTTTGATAAACTACTTCAAGAAGTGATTAATAAACACGTGAGAAATTACAGTCATTACTCAGGATGTTGGGTTTCTGAGAGAAAGTAAAAATAATGCTAGAGATATCAAAGGAAAAGGAAAAAGAGGACTATATGATTATTATTCTTTCTAAGCATGTTCAAGGAGCTTTCAAATAAAAATTTCTCAAATCAAATAAGAGAAAGAAAAGAATGTAAATTGGAGTCACCAGAAATCTAAATATTTTAGATGAAGTCTCTAATGCATGAGGTTCAAAACTTTTTCAATTATATGTAAAGTACTATTGGTTAGACTGTGTAGGCAAGGCATATTGAGAAGAGAAGCTATTAACTAAAAGAAAGGTAAAAATTTATTCAACCCAAAATAGAGCAGTACAAATCAAGAACATATTGAGAAGCTATTGAAATAGTAGTAAATATGTCGATTTCCTAGCTAAAACTCAAAACAAATCCCGCTAGTCAGATATCTAGAGTTTGACAGCTCATCATTGACATATCTTCTGCGCTTAGAATAGTTTATGAGGAGTAATTTAATGGAAATGGAAAATGAGTAGATAGAATAAGGAAATATAAACAACTATCTTGGGGAGTATAAAAAATTTCAACATTCTACTGATTAAAGCATTTCGAAAAGAGAATTTTAATGGTTTTATAAATAGAAGGGAGTTTCGATGTTTCGGATAATTATGCATGTTCTGTTTTTTTTTTTTTTTTGGTTTTTGGTTTTTGGTAAGATTTGTAACTGTGTAAATTATTAATTTTTTTCTTGTAGTAACATATTATGAGGGCATATTGTTGTATGTTTTTGAGTTGTCAATTGCCATTGTAAAAGAGGTATGCTATGTACAAGAGAAAAATCTGAATGCAAACAATAATATAACAAACATAAATTCAGACAACACCCTTCCACATTCACAGTGGAGAGTGTGCATGGAAAACTAGGACCCTTTTATTGACACTAACAATATATATAACTACTACAGATGTTTGTGCTAGCCAAGTTTTCTTCTCCTGTCCATAATCACAAAAAATGAAAACTTCAATTCAAAAGTTAATTTCCCACATGACAAAAATATATATTTTTTAAAATAATAAATCTAGAATATTGTTGAAAGAGTCTAATTTCCAGCACGTCTCCATTGTCATCTCCCACGTGTTCAGTCAGTTGAAACTGAACTCCAGTTTGTTGTCCATCCGTTAAATTTGTTTGTTGAGTCCATCTACCACATTTCAACCTGTCCCCCATGTCTCCATAGTTGTTTCCCACGTATAAAGGTAGTTGAACTGAACTGAGAGTCTACCCATTCGCTGTCAAGTTTCTTAGTTTGCTGTCAAACTATTTCCTATAAATCTGTTCTAATTTGTTCTCCACGTCTCAGACTATTATGTTGTAGTTACCTATTTTGCTTTTGTCTCCTCATTTGAGTTGAGAACTTGAGACTCATATGTTTGAAGTTCTCTATAAATAGAGAGACATTGTAAACGTTTTGTGATGAATACAAATAGTGTGATTGTTGTAGCATTCGAATCAGATTTTTCTGTATTGTTATTTTCTCTTTGCTTTCAAATTTGGTATCAGAGCAAGCGTAGTTGATCCTGTAGAGATTTTTAGCAGAAGATCAGAAGATTGTAAAAGTTGAGGAGGAAGGGCTGCTCAGACTTAGAGATAGAAAGTAGCTGAAAGAGACTATTGCTGCAACTGTGAAGAAGGTCCAAAATAAAGTTGCTACCAGTTTTTCAAAGAAATCCAAGAAGATATTGCACAGAAGTAATTGCTGCCAACTAGTGATTGAGAACCAGACTAGTTTGTAAACATGGCAACAAATAACAACATTTCTCAGCCTCAAACTCCACTATTCACCAGTAAGAATTATGATTTTTGGTCTATAAAGATGAAAACATTGTTTTGTTCTCAAGATGTATGGGATTTGGTAGAGAGGAGTTTTGTAGAACCGCAAGATCATGTAGCCTTTTAGGCATTATCTCAAGCCAAAAAGGACCAGCTCAAAGACAACAAGAAAAAGGATGCTAAAGCCTTGTTTATTATACAGCAAGCTATGGATGATTCGGTGTTCCCAAGGGTTGTTGCAACAACTAGGTCCAAACAAGCTTGGGAGGTACTAGAAGTTGCTTATCAAGGTACGACCAAAGTAAAGGTAGTTAAGTTATAAAAATTAAGGAGAAGTTTTGAAAATCTTCTTATGAGTGGTTCTAAAACTGAAGATCATTTTTTTACTGAAGTAATGAATATTATTAATCAAATGAGGACACATAGGGAAAACATAACTGATCAAACGATGGTTGAAAAAGTTCTTAGAAGTCTACCTAATAAATTTGATGCAATTGTTTAACTCAACTATCTATAGATGAACTATTGGGATCCTTATTATCTCATAAATCTAGAATGAATAGGAATAACAATGTTTCTACAGATAATGCTTTTAGATCTCAGTATCATCTAATAGATGAAGAGGAAGATCAAACTAAAGAGAAAGAGGAAGAGACATAAATGGTCATAGAAGTTTAGATCAAGGAGAAAGGAACAATGAGTCCAATCATAGTTTCAATAACAGAGGACGAGGAAGAAATAAATTTCAAGAACAATCACCAAGGTTTGATAAATCCCACATCCAATGTTATTACTGTAAGAAATATGGTCATTTTGCAAATGAATGTAGGAAGAAACAAGAAGAAGATAAAAATGGTACAAATTATTCAGATGTATCTAATAATAAATCAAGAAATCATGTGCGAGGTCAATCATCAGGTCATGCAGAGCATCCTACTCCTAATTCTAGTGTAAGTAATGAGTCAAATCCTACACTTGCCTCATTAAAAGGTAAGAAAATGAGGAGATTAAAAGAGATATATGATCAAGGAGAATAAAATTTGGATTTGTACTCAAACTTTGCTTTATTCTCTTGTGATCCTATATATTTTGAAGAAGCAACAAAAGAAGATAACTGGATCAAGGTGATGGATGAAGAAATGGATTATATTGAAAGGAATCAAACATGGGAATTAGTGGATCTACCTTAAGGTAAAGATTGCATTGGAGTCAAATGGGTCTATAAGACTAAGTTCAATGCAGAAGGTAAAATTGTAAAGCATAAAGAAAGATTAGTTGTAAAAGGTTTTTCATAGTAGTATGGAGTTGATTATAATGGGACATTTGCTCCATTTGCTAGACTTGATACTGTCAGAATGGTTTTAACAATAGTTGCACAAAATGATTGGAAAGTTTTTCAAATGGATGTCAAGTCAACTTTTTTGAATAGTTTTCTAGAAGAAGTATATGTGAAACAACTACCAGGTTATGAAGTGCATGGACACGAAGATATGATCTAGATAAATTGAAGAAGGATCTCTATGGTCTTAAACAAACACCAAGAGCATGGTATAGTAGGATTGATTCATACATACAAAGAAATGGATTCAGAAGAAGTAAGAGTGACCTTATGTTGTACACAAAGATCAATAAAGAAGGTCAAATTTTGATTGTGCGTTTATATGTTGACGATGTAATTTTCATTGGAAATTTTTCTAAAGACATTTAAATCAAAAATGAAGAAAGAAATTGAGATGATAGATTTGGTTTTGATGAAGTATTTTTTGGGCTTTGAATTTGTTCAATCAAATAAAGGAATTTTCATTAGTCAATCCAAATATGCAAAGGATGTGCTGAAAAGATTTAGGATGTTGAATTGTAATCCAGCATCTACACTAGTTGCAACAGGCACTAAAGTTAGCAAAGAAGAAAAAGGGCCTAATGTTGATTCTACAATATTCAAAAGATTAGTTAGAAGTTTGATGTATCTCATAGCTACAAGGCCAAACATATGGTGTTAGTCTAATCTCAAGATTCATGGAGTCACCAAAAGACTCATATTGACAAGTTGGAAAGAGGATATTGAGATATGTGGTAGGAACAACAATATATAGAATCTTGTATTCTAAAACTAATGTTTTTTGTTTGAATGGTTATACTAACAGTGATTTTTCAGGTAGCATGGATGATAGAAAGAGCACTTCTGGATATGTCTTTCATTGTGGGACATGTGCAGTCTCATGGGAATCAAAGAAGCAACCAATAATAACACTTTCATCAGCTGAACTAGAGTATGTAGCAGCTACTTCAGTAGCATGCCAAGCGGTTTGGATGAGAAAAGTATCAATAGACTTATTGCAAGCACAAGAGGATTCAACACCAATATTTTGTGACAATAATTCAACGATTGCACTATCAAAGAATCATGTTTTTTAGAAAAGGAGCAAGCACATTGATACAAGATACCATTTCATCAAAGAACTGGTGAATAATGGAGAAATTTATTTGGAGTTTTGCAGATCCAAACATCAGTTAGTAGACATCTTTACAAAGGCATTACCAAAGGAGAACTTTGAGTATGTAAGATAAAATTTGGGAATAATTAATGTTGAAGCTGTCAGTGGTGGAAATTAAGGGGGAGTGTTGAAAGAGTCTAATTTCCAGCACATCTCCATTGTCATCTACCACGTGTTTAGTTAGTTGAAATTGAATTGGAGTTCATTGTTCATCCATTAAAACTATTTTTTACTCTATCCTCCACGTCTCATACTCAGTTCTCCACGTTTAACTATTTCCCACATTACCTATAAATTGTAAAATTTTAGTAAACCTACACAGTTTGAATCTAGCTAGCAAAGAAATAATAGAACTTGCAAAATAAAAAATTTTAGAGCAGAAAATAATGCAGAATTTATAATTATTCACATTAAGAAAACTGTAGATTATACAAGCTTTTAAAGCCAATGGTGGGAGCATAATATAGAATGCTTTAAAACCACGCGTAGGAAAAAAAAAGTATTAAAGCAGGGAAAGAAAACAAAATGCATGATGTTTCCTTTTTTAGCTTACTTTAAAGCAAGTAACACTAAAGTTGTTTGCTAGAAAAAATAAGAAAGTGCTTTGTTATGCTAACACCCCCCCTTAAGTCCATCTAAGGAGATAAAATCCTAAAGGAGGAAAGAGGAAAATCCTATGGAAACAAAACCCCCCTCAAAAGAACTAGCTGAGCATGGCAGCTACTATGTTGTAGTATCCTTCACTCCTAGGTCTCGTAGAGAGTGAAAATTTTGCTCAATGAAATTCTTTGTGAAGATATCGACAGTCTATTCAGAAGTGGGATAGTACTGCAAGTCGATTGACTTCTCATGTTTATCAATTCAGATATAGTGCATTTGGATTTCAATGTGTTTGGTTCATGTTCCACTACATGGATCTCTGCAAAACTTCAGTGTACTCTAATTGTCTCACCAAATAACAGTAGGATGATGAAAGTGGATACCGATCTCAGTTAGGAAGTTTGCAGCCAAATTGCTTCAATGGTAACATTGACTACACCTCTCTATATCAGCCTTAGCTGATGATAAAGCAATGGCAGATTGCTTCTAGCTTGACCAACAAATGGGGCCTGATCCAAAGCTAAGAAAATATCCTGAAGTAGACTTATGATCAATTTTATCGCCAACCCAATTGAAATCAATGTAACCAGTGAGATCCAAAGTACAACCTACTAAATAATGAATCTCATAGTTTTTGGTTCCCTGAACATATCAGAGTATGTGCTTGACAGCTTTCCAATGTAGCGTATGTGGCTCTTGAATGTATCTGGAAACAACCCATACTAGATATGAGAGATTAGGATGAGAGTGAGTGACATAAAGAAGACTCCCCATAAGTTGATGATATTATGTGCAATCAACTAGTGGTGTAGCTTTTCCATCCTCAAGATTTACCCCCAATAAGAAAGGTGTGGTTGTTGGCTTGTAGTCAGTCATGTGAAACCAAACTAGAAGATCTCTCGCATAATTGGATTGAGCAACTTTGATTCCTAACTTATTTTGGTTGATTTCAAGTCTAAGGAAAAAGTGTCGAAGACCCATGTCTGTCATGGAAAACCTTTCATGCAAAACAGTTTTAACTGCAACAATGGTTGTGGTTGAACTACCTATTATTAGTAGATCATCTACATAAAGTACTATGATCAACAAAGAGTCATATGTTATCATCATATAAAAATTTGAATCATATTTGCATCACATGAAATTTTGAGACAGTAGATAAGAGTCCATTTTAACATACCATGCTCTAGGTGCCTGCTTGAGGCCATAGAGTGACTTCTTGAGTTTGCATACTAAGGATGAATTTTGTACATACCCCGACAACTACTCCATGTAAATTTCCTCTTCGAGATCACCATGAAGAAATTTTTTCTTCATATACATGTGGTGAAACTCCCACCTTCTTACTGCTGCAATGGCAAGAGCCATCTAAATGGAGTCCATTTTTTCCACTGGGGAAAAAGTCTCATCATATTCAATGTTGTGAACTTGCTGAAATCCTTTTTCTACTAACCTTGCTTTGTATCTACTCACATGTCCATCTACTGATTTCTTTGTCCTATAGACCCACTTACATATGAAAAGCTTGCAATTAGAAGGAAGTGGAACTAAGTCCCAAGTTTGAGTGCGCTTTATTGTTACGTCTCATACTTTGATGCTATTTAGACCATGACTTACTTTGATGCTATTTTGACCATGACTTATTTTGATAATGTTTGACCATGACTTTATGGGATTTAATATACGAATTATGATACGTGTTAGAGCAATATAATATACTACAATGCTTTGATGTATGGGAATGTAGAAAAAAATAATTGTTTTCTTTCAAGAATTATGAGTGCATTTATATAAAATAGGAATGTTGATTAATTATTGTTTGAATTTATGTTTCTACAATGGTTACTAATACACTTTCGTTTTTGCACGCCGGAGTGCATTTGAGTTGCAGGTGATCGAAGGCCAAGAGTGTGATTGAGGAAAAGAAGGTTAGCTTCCCGACAGGGTAAAAGAGGAGAAGCTCTCGATTACGCACACACCACTTAAATCATGTAGCTGCATTAGGTCATGTCTGTTTTTCAATGTGATTGCGTGAAATTGATTAGCATAGCAAATTTAAAATATGGTTTAATTAACCTTAGAAATTGTGGAAATAATATGGCTTATTCTATTTTAATTAATCCCCATTTATATTTGAGCAACAAAAAGGAAAAATCTGTTTTAAAAGAAATATAATTAAAAATAAAATAAAACAAATAATGGAATAGAATATTGTGTTTGCATAAAATGAAATTATAGGTTTGCATAAAAGGGGATATATTTCTGTTTTGTATATGGTTAATTTTCCAAAAATAATGAGGAATGAACAGCCCGAGAGAACATTGGGCTCTGGAAATTCTATCTTAAAACCAACAATGCAGTTGGCATGTGGCAATCCTTAGAATTTGCATGAGAATTTTATCTGTCATCTGGAAATTTTATGCATGATCCTCGAAAAGAGGAAGAGAGCTTTAAGAGAGAAAAGAGGACTTCGATTCAGGGATATCCGAGAGCTCTGGAACAGAGGCGAAGAAGGTATTGCTGGGCATCTGCACTGGAAGCAAAATTTGCCAAGTTCTTTTCATGCTTTGCCTTCTTTTAATTTAAAATTGCAGTAAGGAAATGGAAGGAATGAAATGCTTTATTCCATGATATGAGAACAAACAACTGAGAAATCTTTCCAATTTCGTTTTTGAATCTGAATTGTAAGCTTACTTCTGTGTTGCAAAATAGAATGCATTCTTTTTCTTGAGAATTAGGGTTTTCGTGCATTTGCCAAATTACGTAATTTATTAAAAGCGATCTCAAGTGTATTGCAGAAATATATATATATATATATGCATATATACAGGAATTTGAATTCAGTGCATATATATATATATATAAATGCATGTATGATGCATGAAATACATCATGGAATGAATTGAAATGTCTTTGAAATAATTTGAATCACGGTTTATCTTGGGCAAAATGTCTTTTTATTTACGAGTTTTATTGTTATCTGAGGAATGAAAGGGATTTAAATCCCTTGTCCTCCCCATGGAAGAATGGCGGCTGTGGGAGGCTTCAGCGCCCTCCACCGGAGCCTTGACACAGTGGAGAAGCCTTGAGCCCCTCACGGCCTGCCCCCCTCCCATGCAGGAGGAGCAGGAAGCTTCCCCTAAGTCTTATTCTGCTTTCGATGCGATGAAACCCTATAAAATGTCATTACATTATTGCCGCGGCCAGTGAACTCTTTGAACAGTTTTAAAAACCAGAATTTCTTTCTTCAAATTACACGCAGTTGTACATGAATTTTTACACACACACATATATATATATGTATACATATACATTTAGCTGTATATACATACATATATATATATATATATATATATTTATATATATACATATATATATAGATATCCATGCATATATGTGCCAAGATACAAGTTGAAACAGGAAAACCATTTCCAGAAAGTAGTATGAACTCTGTTAATTATACACAAATATCTCAAAAATGTTAAACCTGAAACAAGAACAGAAATGTCTTTGAGAAACCATGTAAACTGGAAAGCATCTTGATTACTTTAACATATACTTACTTACAGAAGTACAATCCTGAGTAAAGGAATACAACATAAAATGTGGAATGCAAGATATCTTCCAAACCTCTGAAATTGAATAAAAGAATTACTTGCATGTCGATTATACTATTGTGCTGAAACCCGGTATTGAAATTGGAAATTACACTATCGGTCGACTGAGGAAAAACTGGAAAGAATAGAATTACATCTTGAAAGCGAGAGAAAACAACTACATTCCATTCAAAACAAATTGATTAAAATTCTTCTTAGTGCACTAAAAGTACTAAGACATATATGTTCTTTTTTTTTTTTTAAAAGCAGACCTTTATCCGTCGGAAAAGAGTTACTTACCAAGAATGAGCGAAATCTTTGCTGAATTTACAAAGGATGTTCTGAAATTCACATTTGAAATTCTTTTAGAATTAATTGAATGATTGAAACATGTACGAAAATGCATAATTTTCTGCTTTGGTATTTATTCATACTTTACTATGGTAACTTCCGGGACAGGGTGCCGAAGGTGGGCCAACAGAGATGGTAGTATTACCTTTTCTAAACTACCATTTACTTGTATTATTTATGCTTGGCCAAGCACTTGTACCATTGAAATAGATGGGTTTGTTTTAAAAGCCTAGAAACTTATATGTATTTGAGTCTCTGCCACCTCCTGTTGCAAGAAATGTGTTTATTTCTCATATTAGAAATGCATATAGGCATCAGGCACGCATCGAGAGTTCCCTCCTGTTTTACTATTTCGGGTTGCTAGGCTCCTTTATGCAGGGCCGGGGATTCCTTCGAGTTAGGAAGGGACCCGGGGAAGTCATGGACTTCGTGGTTGGGCGGAAAAGGCGCCTGAATCACATTCTTGGCCCCAGCTCGCAAGAAGACCAAAGGCATCACGGCGGTTGGTGGTACCAAGTTTTATTTGCTATTGATGTACTTATGTAATATTCAGATTTGGCTTGTGAAGCCTATTGTAAATGTATATGTATTTGTCATTCTTTGTGGAAACTTGAAATAGAGATATGATTTGAAAGTATCTAATGTAACATTGATTTGAGAAGTTAAAGTTTTATAACTTAGCATAGAGAAGATGTTTTCTATTAGAATTGTTGATTCTTCCAAGTAAGGATGAATATATGTATATGAGAAAGTCATTGAAATACTTATGTTTTGTACAATCTTGATACATTACATAGATGATATTATTATTTATGAAATGCAATTTAAATTCTCTTTTATTAAGCTCATATGGAAGTGTTATGAACAATGTTGACTACTTGGAAACCTTTTATAATGATTTGACTAAATTGAAAATGCTCTTAATTTCTCTTTAATACTGATTTAAAACGGATTGAAAACACTCTTAATTTTTCGAGCGCTACATCTTGGTATCAGAGCAGCATGGTTCAACTCTAGGACCTATGCCTAACTACGTATGACATTGTGTCTTAATCAGGGTGATCTAAAATGGAAAATAGAGTGTACCAGTGAATTGGTGGATCTCGTGGAGGTCCCAATGATAAACTAGATCAAATTTTGGCCTTGCTGCAAAGCCAGGGGGCTAGAATTGAAGAATTAGAACAAGGGAGGCGAGATGGCCATCAAGGATTAAACACAAATGAAACTGAAGGAGAAGCAAATGCTGAACCACCTGAAAAAGAGGAAAAACTAAATAGGGTGGCTGAGGAGCTGGGAAAAGACCTAAAGAAGGTCGCTCCTCCGAAGTTTGATGGGAGAACCTTTGGAGATGGGGCAGAAGCTTGGGTTATAGAAATGGAAAGGTATTTCGCCCTACGAAATCTATCAGATGAAACAAAGGCTGAATGGGGTTCATATCAACTCACCGGTGAGGCTGCTACTTGGTGGGAAAATGAAAGGGCGGATAAGCAGTTTATGCATGGAAAGGTAACTTGGGATAAGTTCCTACAACTATTTAGGAAGAGGTGGTTACCACAATCTCATTTTGATAAGAAAATGACAGAATTCCAGGTACTTGTACAAGGTGGCATGATAGTGACTCAATATTGGGAGAAATTCTCTCACTTGCTTAAGTACGCACCCCAATACCAGCATGATGAGAGATTCCGAGTTCAAAAATTTATTTTGGGGCTTAGACCTCAAATTGGAAATGAAATAGATCTGCACAATCCAGCCACTATGGATGAAGTTTTTGATTTAGCAATCAAACAGGAACACAAGTTGCAACAAGCTGCTAACTATAGGAAGAGCAGGGAAGCCAAGTATGGCAATAAGAAATCCCAAGGGAAACGTCAAGATAATAGCAATCAGGGTGGTCAAAGCAAACAGGACAGCCGAGGGAATGAAAATAGGCAAATCAGAAATTTGAAGAGGGATGGTAGTCCCCAGGACCACAATGAAGGAAACAGAAACAATAACAACAAAAGGGGCAACTACAATAAGAGGAATGATAATAACAGGAGAAATTTTTCTGACAAAACCAAAGCACCTCGTGGAGGATGTTATACCTGTGGAGGCGAGCATTATGCCAGTGTGTGCCCTTAGAGAAATAACAAGCAAAATAACAGAAATCAACATCATATTCATGCGGCGGTTGACAATCGTCAGGCAGATTATCAAGCAACTCCCATCCAGTTATCGGGTAAATTATTTGGATACCCTGTTTCTGTTCTAATTGATATAGGTGCTACTGATAGCTTTATAGATCCTCATGTTTTGACTAAATTATCAGTTAGACCAAGTTTTATGGCAAATTCTTGGAAAGTTCAGTATGGAAACTAGGTAGAGAAGAAGGTAGAGCAATGCATGTATTTCAACAAACTTGAACTCCCTAACCTTCAGACGCAGGTGAACTTGTATGTTGCACCATTGGGGTCTTACGACGTGATATTGGGGATAAATTGGCTCTCTGAACATAAGGCTCTAGTGGATTGTGAAGAGAAGTCAATTAAGTGTCTTGATGACCGAGGAAACCAAGTGGAGCTTTGTGGTATTAAAAAGCCTTTAGAGCTTAGGCAAGTCTCCACCATGCAGTTGAAAAAGGCAAGTCGGAAGGGATGCACTATCTTTGCAATAAAAGTCAAGGACCTTGATGAGAAAGAATCCTCAATTAATGATCATCCCATTCTGAAAGAATTTGAGGATGTTTTTCCTACCGAATTAACTGAGCTCCCGCCTAAGCGTGTGTTTGATTTTTCTATTGATCTGATTCCAGGAGTAGAACCTCAGTCTAAGGCTCCTTACAGGATGAATACAACAGAATTATTTGAGCTCAAGGTCCAACTAGAGGAATTACTGAAGCAAGGTCTTATTAGGCCAAGCGTGTCACCTTGGGGAGCACCCGTCATCTTCGTGAAAAAGAAGGATGGTACCTTGAGGTTGTGCATTGATTATAGAATGCTTAACAAGGTCACTATCAAGAATAAATATATGCTTCCCCGCATCGATGATTTGTTTGATCAGCTGAAAGATGCCAAGGTATTCTCAAAAATTGATTTAAGATCAGGATACCACCAGTTGAGACTGAAGGAAGAAGACATTCACAAAACTGCCTTCAGAACCAGGTATGGGCACTATGAGTTTACTGTGCTACCATTTGGGCTAAGTAATGCTCCTGCAGCTTTCATGAACCTGATGAATAGTGTCTTCCAAGATTGTTTGGATAATTTTGTCCTAATTTTTCTTGACGATATTTTGATCTATTCTAAGTCCGAGGAAGAACATGAGAAGCATTTGAGGATTGTGTTGCAACGTCTAAGGGAACATAAGCTGTATGGAAAAATGTCTAAATGTACCTTCTTCCAATCCGAAGTGCATTATTTAGGTCATGTGATTTCAGCGGAAGGGGTAAGAGTGGACCCAGAAAAGATTAAGGAAATTATGGATTGGTCAGCCCCGCAAAATGTCTCTGAAGTTCGAAGTTTCATGGGACTTGCAGGATACTATAGGAAGTTTGTTCAAGGGTTCTCAACAATTGCGGCACCCATCACTGCACTACAGAAGAAGGAAAAGAAGTTTGAATGGAGCGATAAATGTGAGAAAGCTTTTCAGCTGCTTAAGAAGAAACTCACTACTGCACCCATCCTAGTTGTGCCAGATCCGAATGGCCATTTTACAGTTATTATTGATGCATCAGGGGAAGGGGTAGGAGCAGTTCTTATGCAAGAAGGGCAAGTGGTAGCTTATGAATCAAGGAAGTTAAAACAACATGAATTAAATTATGCACCACATGACTTAGAATTGGCAGCCATAGTCCATGCTTTACAAATGTGGAGGCATTATCTCTTGGGAAAGCCTTTCGAACTTAAGACAGACCATGCAGGATTGAGATATATCTTCACTCAACCTAATCTCAATGCCCGACAAAGGCGATGGCTGGAATTCATGAGTGAGTATGATTTTGGGATTGAATATATTAAAGGTAAGGAGAACAGAGTGGCTAATGCCCTGAGTAGAAGGAGGCACCTTGCAGCCATGGTTACCATAAAATCAGATTTCAGGCAACAAGTAGTGCAATCCTCCTTTGGGGATGAACATTATGAAAAGGTGAAACAAGCCCTTGGGGTAAATCCCTCCGATCGTCGATATGAGGGTTATATGTTAGAATCAGATGGACTTTTGAGATACCAGGGACGAATGTACATTCCTAGTTCTGCAAACTTGAGAGAGTTGGTGCTAGAAGAGTTCCACAATGCACCATACTCAGGACATCCCGGTATTACAAAAATGATGGAAGGACTTAGGCCACTGTACTTCTGGCCAGGACTTAAAAGGGATATTACGTCCCATGTAGCCCGATGCTTGGAGTGCCAGCAAGTCAAAGCTGAGCATGTACATCCGGCAGGACTCTTATATCCTCACAGGGTACCAGAGTATAAATGGCAGGTTATCACTATGGATTTTATACAGGGGTTACCAATGTCTAAAAACCGACATGATACCATCTTGGTTGTGGTGGATAAATTGACAAAGGTTTCTCATTTCATTCCTGGGAATCTCAAGGATGGATCAATGGTTTTAGCAAGAAAATTTGTTCAGGAAATCTTCCGGTTGCATGGAGTGCCAGAGACGATCATCTCAGATCGAGACACTCGAATGACTTCTAGGTTTTGGATTACATTAAACTCTTCCCTAGGAACTAAATTAAATTTCAGTTCTGCATATCATCCTCAGACCGATGGTCAGACAGAGAGGGTGAACCAGGTAGTAGAAGATCTCCTCCGCATGTACTGTATGGAGCAGCAATATAAGTGGGAGGAGTATTTGCCTTTGGTGGAGTTTGCCTACAACAACTCCTACCATGCTTCTTTGGGCATGGCACCTTTTGAAGCCCTTTATGGACGTAAATGTCGGACACCCATTAGTTGGGACAGAGTAGAAGACAGGGTGGTGATTGGCCCTGAGATGCTCAGAGAAATGGAAGACCAAATGAAAATCATTAAGGAAAAGTTGAAGCAGGCTGCAGATAGACAGAAAAGTCTAGCAAATAAGAATCGGAGCTTTAGGCAGTTCTCTGCAGGAGTAAGGTCTTTTTGAGGGTTCGGCCGCATAAGAGTTCAATCTCTTTCGGCAAGAACTCGAAGTTGGCTCCTAGGTTTGTTGGCCCTTTTGATGTTTTGGAGGTGGTGAATCCAGTTGCTTACATGCTTGCTCTGCCACCAGCTCTATCCCGGATACATAATGTGTTTCATGTTTCAGTACTTAAGCCATACCATCCAGATATTGCTCATATCCTTGATTGGCGTGCATTGCAGGTCCAGGACCCAGGGGTGATACAGGTGGAACCCGTCAGGATTCTAGAAGAGCGCAACGTTAAGTTGCGTAATAGAGACATTATGCAATACAGGGTACAATGGGACCAGTATTCGGTGGATAATGCCACCTGGGAAAATGCTGAGGATATAGATAGAATCTTTCCTCATTTGAGACCTTAGCATATTTATATTTTCTTTTATAGAGACTTACGAAGTACTAATATCTCAATTTTGTTATGTAATTTGCTTTTAGACATCGAGACGATGTCTCTTCCCAAGAGGGGAAGGATGTCACGTCTCATACTTTGATGCTATTTTGACCATGACTTACTTTGATGCTATTTTGACCATGACTTATTTTGATAATGTTTGACCATGACTTTATGGGATTTAATATACGAATTATGATACGTGTTAGAGCAATATAATATACTACAATGCTTTGATGTATGGGAATGTAGAAAAAAAAAAAAAATAATTGTTTTCTTTCAAGAATTATGAGTGCATTTATATAAAATAGGAATGTTGATTAATTATTGTTTAAATTTATGTTTCTATAATGGTTACTAATACACTTTCGTTTTTGCACGCCTGAGTGCATTTGAGTTGCAGGTGATCGAAGGCCAAGGTGATCGAAGGCCAAAAGTGTGATTGAGGAAAAGAAGGTTAGCTTCCCGACAGGGTAAAAGAGGAGAAGCTCTCGATTACGCACACACCACTTAAATCATGTAGTTGCATTAGGTCATGTCTGTTTTTCAAAGTGATTGCGTGAAATTGATTAGCATAGAAAATTTAAAAATATGGTTTAATTAACCTCAGAAATTGTGGAAATAATATGGCTTATTCTATTTTTAATCCCCATTTATATTTGAGCAACAAAAAGGAAAAATCTATTTTAAAAGAAAAATATAATTAAAAATAAAACAAAACAAATAATGGAATAGAATATTGTGTTTGCATAAAATGAAATTATAGGTTTGCATAAAAAGGGATATATTTATGTTTTGTATATGGTTAATTTTCCAAAAATAATGAAGAATGAACAGCCCGAGAGAACATTGGGCTCTGGAAATTCTGTCTTAAAACCAACAATGCAGTTGGCATGTGGCAATCCTTAGAAATTGCATGAGAATTTTATCTGTCATCTGGAAATTTTATGCATGATCCTCGAAAAGAGGAAGAGAGCTTTAAGAGAGAAAAGAGGACTTCGATTGAGTCATATCCGAGAGCTCTGGAACAGAGGTGAAGAAGGTATTGCTGGGCATCTGCACTGGAAGCAAAATTTGCCAGGTTCTTTTCATGCTTTGCCTTCTTTTAATTTAAAACTGCAGTAAGGAAATGGAAGGAATGAAATGTTTTATTCCATGATATGAGTACAAACAACTGAGAAATCTTTCCAATTTCGTTTTTGAATCTGGGTAATAGCTTACTTCTCTTTGTTGCAATATATAATACACATTCTTTTCTTCAGAATTAGGGTTTTTCATTCTGTTGCAAATTCTGCAATTTATTAAACTGATCTCAAGTGTAATTGCAAATATATATATATAAACATATATATATGCACAGGAATTCGAATTCCCATGCATATATATATATATGCATATATGGTCTGCATAAAAACTCTGTCATCTAAATAAATTCAAAATGTCTTTGAGATAAATTCAAATGCAGTTTATACTGGGCAAAATGTCTTCTTTATTTTGAGTTTTGAAATTGTTATCCTTAGGAATGAAAAAGGGATTAAATCCCTTGTCCTCCCCATGGGAAGGACGCGGCACTGTGGGAGGCTCGCGCGCGGCCTGTGGAGGAGGCGCGAGCCCCTCACAGCCCGCACCCTCCCCATGGGAGGGGCAAGGGCTTCCCTGAGCCCTTATGTTGCTCAATGCCAG
>VDFB02197021.1:0-10714 GCA_007258455.2 Sequoia sempervirens
TGCTACCTTCGTCAACCTATCCACTGTCACCATAATTGCATCATGCCATCTCGAAGAGTTGGGTAAACCAACAATGAAATCTAATGAGATTATATCCCATTTCCATTCTGGCACTAAATGTGACTGCAAAAGCCCTGCTAGATGCTGGTGTTCGGCCTTTACCCGCTGACACTCAAGACATCTCAACACAAAATCTGCAATATCTCACTTCATCCCTGGCCAAAAATATAACTGACGCAAATCTGCATACATCTTCTTCACCCCTGGATGGGCTGAATAAGGTGCACGATGTGCTTCATTCATGACCAAAGCGCGAAGCTCACAAGATGGGGGAACGTATATGCGTCTCGTGTGTCTCAATATCTCGTTAGCATCTAGAGAGTATCCTGAATATCTACCCTCAAGAGGTCTTCCCACCTCTATTACCGATCTAACATCCTGATACCAACTATTGGCTGGAAGGGCAGAGAGAATCCGACTCCGCAAATCAACAATAAGAGTCAACTCAGATATCTCATGCCTTCGCCTACTAAGGGCATCTGCAACCACATTCTCCTTCCCTTGGATATACTTCACCTCGAAGTCATATTCATAGAGAAACTCCATCCATCGCCTTTGCCTAGCATTAAGGTTGGGCTACGTGAAGATATACTGAAGGCTCCTATGATCACTATGTAGCTCAAACCTATGCCTAAGAAGAAAGTGCCTCCATCTCGTCAATGCATGAACCATTGTTGCCAACTCAAGATCATGGGTAGGATAGTTTAGCTCATGATCCTTGAGCTTTCGTGACTCATATGCAATGACGCGACCCTCTTGCATCAATACTGCACCTAATCCCTCCAAGGACGCATCTGTACAAACAACAAAGTCCCCAATAGGATCCGGTATCGCAAGTATAGGTGCACTGGTCAACTTCCCCTTAAGACACTGAAAGGCGGTCTCACACTTCTCAGACCACTCAAACCTCTTTCCTTTCCTCTGAAGGGAGGTGATAGGATGCCCTACCCTCGAAAAGTCCTGCACAAAGCGCCTGTAATAACCCGCTAGCCCCATGAAGCTACGTATCTCGGCCACATTCGTGGGCGCAGGCCAATCCAAGATCGCTTGGATCTTTGCAGGATCCACTGAAATACCCTCTCCAGAGATCACATGACCGAGGTATTGGACCTCAGTCCTGAAAAATTCACACTTTGACAAGTTAGCATACAACTGATTATCTCGCAAACACTGCAATACCTGTCGCAAGTGCTCCTCATGTTCCTCCATTGTTCTAGAATATACCAAAATATCATCTAGGAACACAAGAACAAACCTATCAAGGTATGTACGAAATACCCCATTCATAAGACTCATGAACATTGAGGGTGCATTCGTCAAACCAAATGGCACAACCGTGAACTCATAGTGACCATACCGCGTTCGGAATGCGGTCTTATGAATATCTGACTCGAAGATTCGAAGCTGATGATACCCTGACTTGAGATCAATCTTCGAAAAGATGGTAGCACCCTTGATCTGATTGAATAGATCATCAATCCTAGGAAGAGGATACCGATTTCTGATGGTCACTTTGTTCAACTATCGGTAATCAATGCATAACCGAAGTGAACCGTCTTTCTTCTTTACGAAGATGACAGGTGCTCCCCATGGAGAAACACTAGGGCGAATAAAACCCTTCTCTAGCAATTCCTCAAGCTGCAACTGAAGCTCTTTCAGCTCCTGGGTAGTCATACGATAGGGAGCTCGTGAAATGGGCTCTGAGCTAGGTACCGAGTCTATCTTGAAGTCAATGTCCCTTTGAGGAGGCATCCCTAGAATCTTGTTTGGAAAGACATCGAAAAACTCCTGAAGGATGGGGTGACTATCAAGAGAAACCTTCTCTTCTCCACCTCCTAGACCCAAATCATCCACGGTAACAATGAACAATTGGCAACCCTGCCGTAAACACCTTCTCAACTGCATAGCTGAGATGATCCTCAAGGAGATCGGCCTCTGAACCCCCACTACCTCTATCTCTCTACCAGATGTCCCAATGCATCTAATCGACTTACATCGACAATCAATGACTGCACTATGAGCCTCTAGCCAATCCATTCCTATGACAATGTCATAAGAACCCAATGGAATAACACGAAGGTCCAAGGTAGTCTGGAGAGGTCCAACCTCTAACCTACACTCCAGCACAAGGGAAAGGGATGCAACTTTTGCACCCGAAGCTAACTCCACCTGCCACCTATCGACTTGCTTTACCGCATCCAGTCTACATCACGCCACGACCGATGAAGAAACAAAGGAATCAGATGCTCCAGAATCAAATAAAATAGAAACTGGGTTACCCTCCAACATACCATAGGCCTCAACAACTGTACCCTGGTGCTCTGCCTGGCGGTTGTCAACCGCTGCGAATACTTGATGCCCACAGCCTGCATCTCCTACAGTCGGCTTTAACGCTGCTAGTCCCTGAGAATACCCCGATGCGCCCTTATTGGGACACATCCTCACTAAGTGACCCTGTTGGCCACACGCAAAACATCCAGTGCCTCTACCAAAGCCCCTGCCTACAGGTGGTGCACTAGACTACTGTGCACTACCCCTGAAAGAAGAATGAGAACTTTGTGCTGGCTGCTCAGAGTTGAAGTGTCTCATGCACCTCCAACTCCTGTCCCCCTGCCTCTGCTGGAAACCCTTCTGTTTCCCCTGGGAACCCTGCTGTTGCTGCTAACCACCCTGAGATGGACCCTGCTGAACTCTAGAAGGTGCACCTCCCTGAGGCTGACCCCCTTGAGCACTAGTCCCAGCTACTGAACCACTACCCACCTGCACTCCTACATGACCACCTAAGGCCATCGCCAGGTTCTCCTCAATGAGCTTGTCCTTATCGACTGCTACCTCCATGGTCCTGGGTTTGAAAATCTGCACTCCACCACTGATACGGGCATTTAAGCCCTTGAGAAAATGTTGTACCAACATGCCCTCGTCATCACCTATGCCTGCATACTGTTTGAGCTCGTAGAAACGATGCTCATACATCTCTACTGACATAGTCATCTGTCGAAGGGTGTGGAACTCATCCCCTCGACGCTGCCTCCAATGCTCGGAAAGGAATCTAGCCTGAAACCGCTCTAGGAACAACTCCCAAGAAACTGTACCAATGTCTAGATGGAGCTTCTGCTCCTCTAATCTCCACCAAGTGGAGGAAAATCCCCTCAGGTGCATGATAGCGCACCTAGCTCGAGTGTTGCTCCCATATGGGTGCATAGCAAAGCACCTAGTCAAGTCAATGAGCCATGTCTCTGCCTCCAAACCACTGCCTGATCCATCAAAAGTAGGTGGTCGTGCTCTAAGCAAATCCCTTATATGGGCTGCTACCTCTGAATCAGAGTGAATTGGTACCTCTCTCTCTCTAACCACCACTGGCTCTACCTCCTGCCTAGGCCCAAGGCGGGCAAGGGTCTCCTCTAACAACTGACGCAACTGAGCGTCTTCGATCCTGGGTGGATCCAGATTCTGATTGCCCTCCCCCTGAATATTCTGAGAAGCCTGTTGCTTCTCATGGTCAGAAACAAGTGGAACATGTGGAGGTGGGTCTTGTTGTTCCACAATGCGACCGCCTAAACAGCCACGTCTACGACCCCCTCCTCTTCCACGCCTGGGAGGCATGATCCTATACAGACACAAAAAGGCATTAAGCACAACACACAAATAAAATCCACACACCTAAAAGCTTAATGGGCTCATCATAATCCCAGAGTACCCAGTGTTTAAACCTAGGCTCTGATACCATGTGTAATGCCCCGCCACGCAACCCTAGGGGAAGTTGCAAGCTACAACAAATTTCACTACAATTTTTTTTTAAAAAAATTACAATTACATGTATGATAACAACACAACGCCAACAATCCCCTAAGGTTGCGAGACAAAGATTAAATAATTCACAATTTAAACAACATGCATGAAATGAAATATAACAACATTCACTTAATCTAATTTAAGCACATACATTCCATACATGAGATTTCCATTTAGACCATGAGATCCTTCTCGGTTCCAATACAAAAGTGATATAATTACATTTACATCTCTCATTCCCAGAATGAGGCAAATCCATGACATAATTGTTTAGTACAATTCCCACCTCGATAAAATGAGGGTAAATAATATGCAAAGCACTAGTATAAATGAAACCAAGGTAGCAACTGGAATCCCACGAGCTCTCCAACACGAAAGTCTCGCCCACAAAAGATAATGCCAACACAATGGAGTATGGTGCACGTTCCACCCAACCATGTGATACCCGAAGGCTCACCCCCCGTGCTAGGAGATAGTAACAAGGGTTTCAGATCAAGACCAACAACCTATAAACATGGGCAACATGACTCAACTAGAAAATGATAGGAACATGAGAACACATGACAAAAAGGTAACAATGCTTCCAGATTCTAAATACATGAACACACCACGAATACAAACATAATGCTGACTTAGGAGAAGTGTCATCACAATGTCGCATGGGATATCCTGGCAAGTCTTCCTAGGTCCCGGCCCCCATCTTGGGATATCTTGGCAACCTCTAACGACTCCCGGCCCCACATGCAAACCAATGCGGAATCAGTTATCTTTCGAAGGGACAAGATAACGATCTTGCCATTCCAGGCCTTCTCGTCTCATCCCAAGCCTATGCAAGCACTTGCGTCCATGAGCGAGGAAAAATTAATCTTTTTAAATGTTGGTACCACCTATGCTAATTAATTGGTTTAAGTTATCACTGAATTAACCAACTTACATTGAGATCTCCTGGCACCACTTTGTGTGCCGGCCCTCAATGCAAGCCACTTCTCTAAGACAGCACGTGGAACTCTACCACCACCAAAGGGTACTCAAGTGCAACCTAGGGATAATGAATCCCTATCATGACATAAGTCGACCTATCCCATCCAAGATAACCGGGTTTGACTGGACACATTGAACGCACTACCCAAGGTAAACCAGGGTTGACCAACATAACAACAACCCAAAACACATAAAAAATAAAGTCCTATCTGGAAGACTTACATAACACTGTCTAGATTGACCCACCCAAGAAGAAGCATTATAAGCAATACAAAGTAGACTACTTTAGGATTTCGTAAATCCATTCATGCATCACACTAGTGCATTTAAACAATTTAAAACAACAATGTTCTTGCACAATCACGTAAGGGTTTGAAAGTTCGTTTGATTCTTGTTGACACAATACATATGACAAATTAAATCAATCATTCTTCGTTAAGCCGCAACTTCCAGTTTTTGTCTAACCCTTTTTACGAATATCTCATATCTAAATTAATTACTTTTCCACTTTTAAGAAAATAAATCATCTTTTCAAAAAAATACACACACTTATCAATTATATATATATCCTTTAAAATATATATATAATTAATAATTAATTTCAACTAAAAAAATTACTTCACCCTTTAATATAATAAAACAAACTATACACACACACACACACACATATATATATATATATAAACTATATTTTAAACCCATAAAATAAAACATTTAAACAAAAAAAATAAATATATATTATAATATATATATAATATAACATATATTATAATATATGTATATATAATATAACATATATATATATATATATATATATATATAGTATAATACATATTATATTACATATTATAATATATATAATAAAAAAAAAAACAAATAAAGTCGTTTTAAACACCCACCCGCACTGGAAGGGCACGGCCGAGGTAGGGGAGACGCAGGGTCTCCCTGCTGCTTCCCAGCCGCCGGCTGCCATGGCGGGGGACGCTGCCAGGAAGGCAGCGGCGCTGCCTTCACTGGCGGCGCCTCCCTCCATGGGGCGGCGGCCGGGGTTTCCGCGCGGGCCGCGCACGGGTTTCATCCCCAAAAAATGCCCCTTTTTAAAAAAAAAATGTGGATACACAGGGTTTTAAAAAAAAAAGGAAATTATTTTACCAGTTCAACTTTGATAAAACAAATTTATAGCATTTTATATGCCATATATGCACATATATATATTTGCAATAATATACATATATGTGCATATATGTACCATTATATATACACACAGTCATGAAAGAAAGACTGTAAAAGTTTTTTTTTTTAATACCCAGATTGGGCAACACATAATTTCTGAGAAACAAAATGAAACCCCATGGAAACCTCAAAATTTAACACAAAAAAATTCAAAATTTCATCTAAGTTGAAAAGAGATTTTCCACAACCCAGATTTTTATAAAACCCATTTGAATCATACAAATCTGTTTCAAAATTTCTCATCGAAAGTTTGAAGATAATTTCTGGTTTATATTGTTTTCTAAAAGAAAATTTTGCAAAACTCTTCTATTCAAGTTGAATGGGATTCCAATCATGGTTTAAAATCTAAAGTTTGAATTATCCAAAACTACATTTGAGCCATTTCCAAACAAGATTTTTGAAATAAAATTTGCATATAGAAAGGAAAATAAGGAACCTTTTGTTTTCTCCAAGTCTTTGAAGAGTCCTTCAATGGAGATTGTGCTCTTTCAAATCTTCTCCTCCACCAAGCTTTTCCAAATCCTCTTCAACAATTTTTCTCCAAGATTTTTTTTCAAGTTTCCTCTTGCTCTCTCTCAAATTACCCAATTCTCAAAAAAAACAAGATCATTCAAAAAAAGAATGCATTTTCCTTATGGCCTCCAAAAAAATGTCAAACCCCTAATTTAGCCACCCACCAAAAGTTATTGCAAATTTGGATATTTTGGATATTTCATTTTTTTTTTTTGAAATTAATAAAACTTCATATTCCTTTTCAAATGTATATTACTCATTTAAATTCAAATTCCATTTACCCCACCATGCTAACTAAATTCATTTTATTTCACAAAATTGAATCCAACTATTACATTTAAAATAAGTCATTTTTAAATTTTATTTTCCTACATGAGGAAAGCAATACAACTTCTAATGTATATATTTTTTTTTGTCTCTTTATTTAATAATGCTAACCCAATTGGACTAATTTACTTAATCCACAATAAATCTAATTCACGGTTAAATTATTCATCAATTGCATTAATCAACTAATAAATCAATGAGCAATCTATTATGAATTTTTGGCAATAAAATTAAATAAAGCAACACCATTTCACTAGGACATTTAAATCATGCAAGCAAGGAGAGACAAGGTGACACAACAAATAGCTTATCCCAACTGACAACCCGATGACCCACTATGGCTAAGGTGATGTCACGACACAAAAACCCAAGCTACTATCTCCCAATCATTTCCATTGAACAAGGGACATGCTCAGACCTGCGAAATCAGGTGGATTCAATGTCCTATACCTGCATCCTGCACACAACACGAGTGTTGAACATGCATCCATATATAAAAATCAAAACTCATCGTGAAATCACGGAATCCACCGGGGCCTTTCAGCGTGTGGTGATGTGATCCCGTCCCCTTCACCAATACAATATCATTAACTGACGCCTCTAATCATCAATTGCAAAATCAAAACATAAAGCGTCAATAATTCACATACATGATAATTTAATCCACAACATGAAATAATAACATCATTTGATAAAAGTACCATCACATCAAAACATAATGTTTACATCGCTTAATAATTAGTGGTCAAAAGTAACCAAGTTTATAAGCAACGTGCTAACAAGGCAAAATATACATAATGAACCTTTGTTAGATCAAAATAACAAAATGAAGAGGTGTTATAATGAGTTTTGTATATTAAGCACATATTCTAAAAATATTAGACCTTTTAGACTAGGTTGACCAAAACTAACTAACTTTGGTATTTGGTGATGGTCCCACTCGGATTAACTTTATTGAAAAGAAATTTAGCAGAGGGAGCTAAAAGAAAGGCTGCAAATACCTTAAGTTGGTGGGTCTAAAATGTGTGTTGGATGTTGGTGGGTCTAAAATTTTTAATGGTCTTAACATTCATTTTCTTCTTGCAATATTATGTTTTTGGATTATTTGTGTATTTTTTTTTTTTTTTAATGAAGCGTTTTAGATTACATTAGGTGATAGATCATTAGAAAAAAGAAAAGATGAAATGAAGTTATAAAACAAGTCTTAATAAAGGGTTAGGTAGAGAAATCTCATTTCATTTCTTCCTCTTCCTAATGATGGATCACTAAGTGTGATTTGAAATGTTGACAAGAAAACATACCCGGTTGAATCAAAAAGCTTAATATTGTAACTTCAGGACTATGGAAAATTCATACCAACTATTCATTTTCTTTTTTTTTTTGGTGGTTATCACTATCACACGTTTAATAAATTAGGACGAAATCTGATTTTTATGGTCGATATCTTTTAGATTAGGCTATCCATATAATTTAATATGGTAGATATCTTTTAGTTTAGCTTTTTTTTAATATGAAATTTAAATCTCTTTTTCAAACTAGTTTTAGGAATATTATCAACTTGTATATAAAAGATCTTGAATTGTATCTAGAATTTGTATTTAAAGATATCACTCTAGATTATTTTAATTAGTTAATTAACATATTTTATTTATATTTAGTTGTAGAAAGATTAATCACACAATTATTTCATCATTTTTGCATTCTTTGGGTGATTTTTTTTCCAAACTTAATATTTCTTACATGAAGGCTTGAGATTCTATCAAAGAGGAAGTCGATGATCTTCCCTATGTCACATGTAGTATTCCCAAAAGATGTTTTCCAACATAGGCTGACTTCTCAAAAATAATCAAATAGGTCTCATAGATACAAAAGGTGAAAGACAATAATGAATATCATTGTGTAGGAGCACAATGCACATAAGGATAGTAATGTAAGCCTCAAGAACTTGTCCTAGACATCATAAAGTTTACAGAAACCTTGTCACATACTCCATATCATTAATCTAGTACCATACGATCCTAGTTTAAATTTTTCTATCATACACTTTCTTATCCAATCATTTAAGTTGTCTTCTTGTCATACATTAGTTTATCCTAAACTAATCCCTCTCAATATTTCAATTATATATATCTTAATTATTAGATATATATGTAAATGCATATTTTAATATCAATGCCTTAAAGTATCTAGAGTTTTATCCTTAGATTCCTTGTGTAATGATTACTTTATTTCCTAAAATTTTAGTTTAAACAGACTAGTTCAACTCATACCCTTTAAAATTATTTTTTATTTTTTTCATTAGCCTATAATAGAGTGCATTTATTAATTTTCAATCTATATTGTTTAACTTTGCATGAATAAGAAGTTCCTAAGACCTTAATGTCCTCTGTACTAAAGTGTTAGATTAAATATCACAATCTTCGAACCCTAACTTTTTGTATTCCTTCTACTTTAGGTATGATGATCACATACTTGATTCTAACTTGAAAATGGTTGATTCTAACTTGAAAATGGATACTATGGAGATGATGGTACATCTATTGAAAGTGGATAATTGAATGAAACATGGGATTCAATTAATAAGTTAGAATTGTGAAGTAAGTTATCTATAATAGATGATGGCATATACACTTTGTTTGTTGTGGATGCTCTTACTTGACTTTTCCAAACTAAATAGCATTGCATGGAGATAATCAAGGCTATAGAAACTATTATTTCCATGATACACAAACTATTTAGAAGGCTAATGCAATGAAATAACTTACACAAAAGAGGAATATAATATGAAATATTATGCAAATACTTGATAATATTTAAGAATAACAAGCCACTTCGAGTGGAAAACCTCTAAATATCTTCAATGAGAAAAAAATCATAATATAATGATAATAAAGTTACCTCTAGCTCCTATACATACCTAATTATGTATTAGCTACCACCCGTGCCAACTTTAACATGTAAATATGACACCTAGGTTGACCTAAATATCTAAACAAGAATATAATAATGATCATATAACTTAATTAAGAGTTAAGATAGCCACAATCCAACTACTCATAACCCTATACATACACTAGGAAGCCATAAGCTGATTACTCATAACCCTCAACACACTCTAAGATTAAGGGCATGATATGCCCTCGTATTCAAAGAAGCATTATCCTTGAAATGCTAATCAAGTGTGGATGCTTCTAAATAAATTATTAATCATCCCATGTGGCATAGTCAACTAGTAAATTCTTCCATTGAATGAGATACTCAATGAGTGTTCTAGTCCTTAGCTTCTTTGTGTGTGTCTAAATAATTAACTCTAGCTCGAATATGATTGTTCCTTCTTCATCTAGCTCTAATAATATTTTCTATGTAGGAATATTATGCCCAATCACTTTCTTCAAATAGGAAACAAGAAAAATTAGATACATATATTTGTTGTTGGAGGTAACTCAACATTGTAGGTGATAGTACTTGTCTTTTGCATAATCTGGTATAGACCATAATATTTTGGAGACAACTTATTCTTTGTTTGTTGCTTCATGGATATTTTCTTATAAGGTTCTAATATTGAAAGAAAACACAATCTCCTACTTCAAAACTCCTTTCTCCATTGTTTTGGTCAACATGTTGCTTCATTCAATTTTGTGTTATGACAAGATCCTCCTTGATTTTTTGAAAGTACCTATTATTGATGATGCATGTGGTCCTCCACAACTTGAACTCTTGTTGTCACCCTTAAATATGATATGATGGATGGAGGATGGTATCCATACAGTGCCATAAATGGAGATATTTTTGATTAATGGTGTAATCC
>VDFB02197025.1:0-12685 GCA_007258455.2 Sequoia sempervirens
ATGGTGCTAATTCACTCCATTTGCGTTTTCCTTTTTGAACAACTCCTCCCCATTTGGAATTTTGAGCAAAGAAATGTTATGTGGCACAGTGATATCTTTCCTTTGGATTCCTTGTGAAATATTTGGAGCTCCCATAGAGTCACAAATTGCAAACCTATGTTACTGGATTTGTAGGCCAAGTTGCTGGATCCGGGTCCTATTCGAACCAGATTGGGGATCCGCTTCAGTGTGCTTGGGATCGTTGATGTTTTTTACAACATTATATTAATCCCTTGTGAGTGTGTTTAAAGGTTTGTGCAAATATATATTTACAGACTCAGTGAATTTTTACCGATGTAGGAAGTAGAGGCGAGACTATTAATGAACTCCTAAGTGATCTTGATGATAATAATATTATTTGAAAAAATATAATACTTATATATTTATATTATTCCCCTTTTCCTATAATAGTTGGGCCCACAAAATATATATTGTTCGATTCCCCGATAATCTTCTAGTCCAAGAACAACTGTCATAATATCGTCTCATTGAATAATATGAAGAAGGGCTGGCCCCCTCGCAGCCCCCTCGCATTGTATTGTTCAATAGTCCCAACAAGAAACCATAGGTTATTTAAAAATATTATATTTATATTAATAATTAATAATTAATAATTATAATATTATTCTCTTATAGTTATATTGTTGTAATGTCATAAAATTGCACCTTGGGGGCAATTTCACATTTGTGCATTGTTGGCGTAACAACTAACACCTCTGGAGTGCAAGTTGGTACGAACAGCTATGCACACTACGTAATGAGTGCTCTTCAAATTAGGAGGGGAAGCTCCCTCTTTAGTGCTGATTTGCGTGAAAAAGTAAAGTAAACTAACTCCTATCTTTTTGTCTTAGTTGGAAGAGTCACAAGGTTAAGAAAAACCACGAACGTTGCAGCTAAGAATTTTCTGGTTTTGCAGATCACTATCTACAACTAAACTAAAGCTTTAATCTATCCAATCTCCTCAAGAAAATAGAGCATGAGGAAACAGAGCAGGAATGTTCTTATACGATAAACTTCAGGTACAAATTCACAACGTTAAGGCAAGGTGGCACAACTATTTGCTTGGCTGGGAAGAAGTTTATTAGAAACAAACAAATATATGATAAATTGAGTATAATCTCACAACATGAAGGCAAGGTGGCACAACAATTTGCTTGGTTGAATAGGTTTATTGACACACACATCAAACGATAAGCTTTAGGTACAGATTCACAACGTGAGGGCAAGGTGGCTCGGCAATTTGCTCATCTAAATAGGCTTATTAGAAACAAAACAGAGAATAGCCAACTAGGACAGCAAATTGCATAGGCAAAACACGCATACAATAAACGATCAACTAGCCACTACATTTAACTAAGATAAACAAATACCATAACAATAACATGAATGCAAGGTGGCACAACAATTCATCATCATAGTAAAAGCTCGTGAACAAATACAGAACAACAATATTAGAGGCAAAGTAGGCATAGCATATATTACTATCTCGTGCAAAAGTTAATTACAAATGAGCAAAGAGCTCTTATTTATAGACATCAAAGGTGTAGGGAACCCTAAAATCAGCTTGAGTCAACTACAGTCTTGCAAGCATGCAAGATTTTATTGCTAAACCTTAAATAAAGGAAACTATACAGTTAACTGGAAAACTACCATTAGTTAACTGAAATGTAGTGTTCCACCACTCTGCTGATTTGGTTTTCACTGCGATTGTAGGACTGATTTTTTTTGTTTTCAATTGATATTCTTTTTTTTTTGTGTTTTTGCGTTTGATGCCAATAATGCGGATGATACTATCATATACATACAATAGGAACTTGAGATAAACTAGTCTATTGAATTAACTTGAATAATGACTCAGTTTAGTAGCCAAAGTACTAAGAGCATGTACATGAAGTAAAACTTCTCATGACTAATCTTTTGTGATACATCGAATATAATACTCTATTCCGAAGCTAAATATGAGTTCTTCATTACATAATAAGAAGCATTCAACATACAACTTACATCAGATTTATAGCTACATATATTTTAAACCAAACTTTAACTTACAGCCATATAACACTGTGAATAGTGTTTTGCTACAGTACCAAACCCCAAATAAGTGCTTACAACTTTCGAATGACAAGCCTCTCCCACCAAAAGACGAACTGAGAAGCTTTGTAGGGTAAGGGCACCCCTTTTGGAAGTGATTGCAGCCACAAAAAGGAGGCGTCTTTTTTCTTTATGCTGATTGAAACCCTCATGAAATGGCGGCTGGCTGTAGGTGCAAAAATCAGCTCCAAAACCTTCTAAAATGCAAACAGCTCCCTTGTAGATAAAAAATGGAGTCAATGGCACCAAATTCCCTCTCAAAAGATAGCCCTAATAACTTGCAAACAGTAATGTATGGCTCCAAATTGTGATGTACCACATCCCTAGTTAAGCGTGTTGTGGATATGTGATTTAGCCTAGTCCTCGTAGGCTGACAGATATGTGTAGAGGATCATTTGAGGCAGTTACCCGGTGTTCAGTAGCTTCTTTCTTGCAGTTGTTTCTGGTTAGGCCTTCGCAGAATCCTTCAGAGTGGGTTTTTAGAGACTTTCTATTTTTAGAAAGTCAGACAGGTGGAAGCTGCTATTTTGGGCAGGGGCACCTGGTTCAGCTATTTGCTTTCGATGGAGCCAGGTTCTATGGGGTTGATGGTGGAGATGGAAGAAATAGGTATTGTGATTTATTGAATAGTGTACGGCATATTAAAGTCACTTTATTATTAATTTAAATATTTAATAAATGGTATTATAAAGAGTATAATAAAGTGAAAAATTAACATAATGAATAAGTAATTATTCATTAATGATGGGGCACCAATTATTTAATATATTTCTCCTAAGTCAAGAAGAGCGAATTTAATCATTATTTAAATGATTATTAAAAAAAGGATGCTGGAGTCGAATTTTCCAAGAAGCTATATATTCACAGCTAAAGACAAATCGAACTCTTATGTCTTGATTATTCAATTTGTCTTCTTTTTGCTCTGAGCATTGAAGTTTGCAAAACCTAGGGTTTATTGAGCGAGCTTGTTGAGAAACGATACCGTCTTGAGAATCACATCTTGAGCTGTGAAATACCGGGTTGGTCAGCCATTAGCTTCATCGAAGTCATCTGAGTGTTCTGATGTTAGGTTCTATTGCTTGTGGGGAAAATGTCGCCTTATTCGGTCGAGTTTTGGTTGTGGGCATTTTATTCTTAGGCCGGTACTTTTATTTACTCTTGTTGCTGGTAGGCATTTACATTACCGATGGGCTGCGTACCATTCTCTACAGGGAACTACGCCTCCAGTCTTCAGTTTCTATCATTCAGATCTGGTGCGCCTAGGGTATTTGGAGATCCAACAACGATTTCAGAGCCTAGAGATTGATTCTTTACTCAGCTGTACATTACTTCATCTTGGTTGGTGGCTGCAATAAATCAGGTTCCATTGAAATAATGTTGTATTTCCTTCATATGTTGAATTTTTGATATTGTATATGCTTTGGAAATTTAATAAATTGATGCGCCTACATTCTCTGAGCAATATCAAAGCATATTTATGGTCTTTTGATTTATTACGAATTTTTAAGCATTTTATAGAGCAAATCGCAGCTTTCTTGTTTTATGCAAAAACCCATCAAAATACAAAAAAACTACAAAACAAACAAAATCAGTGAATTCAGTTAGGGTTTGGGGTTGAGAGTCACATGGACTCTTACACAAATGAAGTATTAACCAAACTTTTGATGTAACTTAAGATGGTCTTTCCACACCCTCAAGCAGGTTAAATAGCGAACAATAAGCCCCGGGCTCACCTTTGTAGAAATGTCGGAAACCCTAGTTTTCCTCTCTCCCAAACTCCAGCAAACAAAATAACTCATAACATGAGGGGGTCGAACTTCTCCTCTTTCTTTTATAATTTCACATTGAAATCACTATTCATTAAAGTGAGTACTATTCACTTAAGTTGTAACTTTTTCCACTTTAGTAATGAATAGTAACTAAAAAATATGAAGTGACCCCTTTAGATAATAGACACATGGTCCCTAAGCCAGAGAAGGTGAAATAAATGGTGGAGATCATAATTTTAAGCACAATTATCACGCCAAATGCACAAATTCACCCCGTCACCATACTCCAGATATCAATACTGCAAATTCACGACCAAGTGCCCGTTTAAGTGACTCTATCCAGAACCATTAGCCTACGAGGGTTGATGTTATAGGCTAATCCACCATATCTGATGCTCGTGAAAGAACAGGGACATTACAGACAAGACTAAACTAAATGGACATGTGCAAGCATGAACGTCCTTATTGAAATGAAAACTAAATGAGAACTCCAATTGTACATTGATGATTCCAAAATAGATGTAGCATGAAAGGTGGAACAACAAGTTAACTTGGAAAGAAGCATCAAGTTAACTGCTGTGTCTGATGTCTATCCTGAAAAGGTGGGACGTCTTGATCTGGAGTTCACTGGCCACGATCTCGAGCAATTAGCCCCTCTACGAGGTTGTTGATTGCATCACTATCTGAAGGTCGTCACATGTCTCAACTGTCAGTTCACTGCTTGTCAGCAACTCAAGCAATCCTAGAAATCTCCGCACACTTAAACTGGCATTTCATTGACTGGTAACTCTGGTGGCTCCGTAACTGAAGTGATGGTCATCGTTTCTTCTGCAGCTTTATGCTTCTGATGCTTCTCACATTTTCCACGCTTTTCTCTATGGAAGAGTGTTGCATGATGAAATCGCGAAATTTGACTACGAACCCTTTGATTGTGAGAAATGCAAATGAACTTGCTGCACATGTAGACTTCCAATGGTATCAACCCTCTAAACTGGCCTTGGAAGAAAACCAGCTATACGAGGCATGAAACCATGGGGACTTAAGTGACTACGCCTATCATATCTCTGGATGTGCTTGATACAAATCGGTGTCAACTTTTTTGATGAAATCATGAATTAAGATTGACTTGGTCTTGAATTCAATCTACGTGAACTGCATTATGAAAAATTGGCCTGTTGACTGTAAACTCAACTATATTTTGACAACTTTCTCTAAAAAGATAAAAGTCACATGCTGAGGCTAAAAATACCCTGTCGGAGGGCAATTTTTACCAAAAATTTTGAGACATGGGTTTTGTCTAGAAAATGATTCTAAGACAACCCACAGCGTCAGAATTGCAAAAAACACCGTTTAGCTTGACATGCAAAAGCTTTTCCGAAAAAAACAACTGAGGGCAGTAGGGGCTGCGTGGGGCAATTTTTCCGAGAAAATCTGAAATATGGTTTTGTCTAGAAGATGATTCTAAGACAACCCACAACGTCAGATTAGAAAAATATCGACTTCTACTCCACCATGCAAAGGAATTTCGGCTGAGAAAATCAAAGCCTCGAGAATTGAAGCTCTGGAGCAAATTTTCTTGAAAAATTCTACACATGGGTTTTGTAGAGGAAGCCATGCACAACCAACCCAGATGATTAGATTTGTCAAAAGTCGATGAATCTTGGACAAGCGAAGAAAACCTAAGACAAGAATAGAAGAAATTAAGACAGAAGATAGAAGTTTCAAGTTTCTACTTCTGCTAAAATTGCCATCTTGTCTTGAAGTTTGCTGATTAATTTGGACTTGTACCTGCAAGGAAATCTGAAAATAATATCTGTGATGCTATCGAATGTTGATTGCTGAAGAATTTTCTCACTTAGATGAGAAAATTCACTTGCTCTTCAATCTACTGTGAGAGAAAAAGGACGCCATCTTGAAATAAAAAGAAATTCGTAGCTAATGGTGCCAACTGCAAGAATAAACCCTGATTTCAAAAGAAATCATCTGATTGGACCCCACTTTGTTCAACTAAGACTGACTCAGAGTCTCCGAATATTAAAATATTCAGTTCCTCTCCACATGCGAATTTACAAATTAATATAAAAAATGGGCGCTAGTATTAAAATATTGAGAAAAATCTCCCCATTAAAGCTGGCATGTTGGAACTGAAAAATTAATATTATTTTATTGAGTTAACTGAAATCTCTCCAACTGGGTTCACTTAGAATATTTTACTGATTCCGAAAAGTCCAAATTTGACTCTCCAGGCGTCCCCTAGCAAAAGTTGAGATTTTTAGTTAACTTCCTATTTTATAGCTCATTGAAAAAGTCATGATTGCCTTTGTTGAGCTCTAATTTCCGGGTGCCTGATTGATGTTGGAATTGAGTTGAGACATCCACGGCGAAGCCAGAATCACTGAGATGAAATGTCTGCTGGGAGCTGCAAGTGCTAAAAACCATGTTTGATGCCTTAAAATAAAAGTCGCCTTTTATTAAATTGATGTACAGGTCTCTAGACTTAGCCATTTCTCTGTTTTTCCATCTCGTGCTTCAAATTGCCGTTGTCGGTGAATGATGACTCCCATCGACTGGATGCTGGATCCATCACGTAGCTAGAAGAATTCCACAAACAATGACTGTATGTAAGGCATTTGAAAGTTGATTTAAGGCCCTCAAAAGCAAGGGTGCCCCTGGCCTGCAGAGGTGCAATCACCCTTTTGAGAATGATTTTGCAACTTGGAAGTTTCACGTGAACGCTCTACTTTGACCCTTGACACCAGGAGCTGAATTGCTCCGATGTGTGCACCGTTGATCTCATTGCGAAGCTAGAACAACTTGGAAGAGATGTTCCTAGAAGTGACAAAGCGAGAAAATTGCTTCTAAGACCTCTAGTAGAAGGGTGCCTTTTTCAAGGGAGTATGTAATTTCTATACTTAGCCATTTTTCTACTTGTTTTCATTCTTCAGTAATCTCCGATGATTCTTCATTCACGGGCATTTGACAAACCCTGAAGGCTGACGGTCGGATTCACTGAATAGCTAGGAGGATTCTACACAAGTTTCGTGAAGATGATGACTGCTAAAAACCACATCTAGTTGGCCAAAAGACTGGGCGCCCTTGACCTATAGAGGTACAGGTTGATATTTCCATGTTTATCCACCCTCCGTATTACATGCTCGCTGGAACCATTGTCACGGTTATTCAGCACATCTGACAATCTTGTGAACGGATGCATTGCGGAGTTGGGCTGAATCAAAAAAGATCCTTCGTAAGCGGAAACTGCAAATTCATCCATTTGAGGGGTCTAATTCAAGGGCACCCCTGTAGCTTGTAATTTGACATTCCTTGTGATGTGCAACTTCTTCGTACCTTCTGCTTACGCCTTTGATTGCCAGAGTTCCACAACTCGGATGAACTTGCTTGATAGCTTGTCGGAAAGCTAACTGAATTCCGAAGAGAATGAATGTATTCGCAACAAAAAAAAAAGAATCTGAGCCTCCAAATTAAAGGGCGTCCCTGGGCTACAGGGGCGCAGATTTGCTTTGGAAGTGATATTTTCCTCCATTTCACACTTTGTAAACACCGTGTCGGCTGCTGAGTTGACCACGTAGAAGCATTATTGCTGCCACCACGTGTGTGTGACTGTATTTCACCACTTTCACATGTACGGACACTGTAAAGTTGATTTGCACGTTGATTGCGTGTCTCCCACGTTACAAAGTGAAATTTTTCTAGACTTAGAATATTTTTTGCACTTTATGCCATTTGAAAATCCCCTCCGGTGTGAAGCATCTTTTTCAACATCTTTCATCATAGAATGTTCTGCTTTGAGTTTCAGGCTTAGATTTTGATACTTGGTATTTTCCAACTGCCATTGATGACCTCAGAGGTCGTAGCTTTTCTCCTGAAAAAGTGAAAACTACCCACCAGACTTAAACTGACTTTTAACTGAAATTGACTTCACCACTGTGATCGTGATGTGAAATTAGCTAATCAAAATTAATTTGAGCCAATTCTCACAAGTTTCAATTTTTAGGGTTTTGCGATGTGAAACGGGGGTGTAGAAACCCTAATTTTCATTTTTTTCCAAATTTCACTAGTATCTTCTCGACATCACACTAACTCAAAATCTATACTTGATTTGCCTAAAAACTATGTTTTGACATCATTTTAACAAGGTTTAGACTCTTTAAGCAAAATGCCTTAATGAAGCAAAATTTTTGGTTTGGGTACAACACGCATTTGACCCCTGCATTTATTGCACCTAGTCGCATTTATGACAAGAACCTTATGGGTCGAAATTTCACTATTTCAACTCCATAAGGACCAATGATGAAGCAATAGCAATCCGCCACCTCGTTTCCCGAAAATGATGAGTTGGACACCTGTGCGACACGAGGACGTCTGCACGGCGTGCTAGTGTCCGTGCATTTTTTTGAGTTTGAAATGGGGAATCTTGGAATCTTTGACTTGCGACATGTGTCTCTGCAGTCAAAATTTGAGAGTAACGGCTCATCCTGCCCATGCAACAACACAAAACTCATTCCTTTACTCTCATTTGGTAAGTTCCCTCATTCTAACAGTGGACTTTTTCACTCTTAGTCTACACTCTTGCTCTTCTCTTCTTAATCTTGCTTCTACGATGAAGCTTTGTTGGATTGAGGTCCCTCCAATAGCCAAAGCTCTCTTGCAAGCAATCAACGGTGTGTCCATCAAGTCAAGAGGGGGCCGCAGACTGTTGGTAATGCTCTCTTGCTTCTTGTCTATTTGCGAATAGATAACTTATTGCAGCTCTACCTCGTGATACGAGTTCTCCTCCTTGAGTAGGGTTTGCTTTTATCACTTTGTACTTGTTTACTTTGTGTCCATTTTTTCTATCTATCTGGTTGTCTATGGAGGTGGGAACACCAAAACCGGGGTTTGATTGCGGCAAGCCCCAAAACAACTCAATTTTTTCTATCATTTGTCTTGTGTGTAGGTTGTCCGAGCGAAGCTTGGAGGAAGATCTCAAACATAGGACCCTTTGTAAGTGGGCTCTCCATTTCCTTGTGTATTTCTAGCATTTCCTACTTTCTATCAATCTAGTTGGATAAATGGACCTTAGATCTGAGCTAGTTAGTAGGTCTGTGGCATTTTTCTCTGGAGGTTTAGCACATTGTTCGTATAGGACGCTAGTGTGCCGTGCTGGCGTCCTGCTCCTGCGTTGCCGTCCTCTGGCCGAGAGCCGCTCCTTCTATGACAGAGATCTCAATATCCTGCTCTTTCAGTCTTTGAAGTAGTTTGTCCGATTACCCTTCCTGATATTTTGTCTTCGGGCTATTCTTTGCAATTTCTTCATTCCGCTTTCCTGTTCAATTAGACAAAACCCGAGGTAGTTTAGGGAAGTTCATTCCCTGGGATTCTCTTGGAAAGCAAGAGACTCGTGAGTAGCTAATCCCCCTTCTCTACAATTATTAATAGTTATATATTATTAAATAAATATATTTTATAATTAATTATTATTATATAATATATTAATTTGATTAATATTTTATAAATATTTCTGTATATAAAAAATAAAATATTTTAAGAAATATGTATGTTGTTTCTATTGTAAACATATATATTAATGATTTTTTACAAGTTGTTTGTAAGGACAAAGCCAAAGTTGTAATATGCGGCCCTGTTCTTCCTTTGTCTTTTTTTTTGTTTGATGTGTTTAATAGAAGAAGACGAAAATGCAGAAGGTGTTTTTTTGTTTTGTAATAATGATATTTGCAGCAGTAAAATAAATATAAACAACTTTCAAAGTACAGTATTCAAGCAAACCCACAACTAGTAATACTCAGATTTAATTTCAGAACTTAAAGAACAAAATTTTATCAAAATAGTAACAACCCAGTTCATCAAAATACCTTACAATGCATTTCCTATAATACCCACAAAATCTGAAAATTACAATCTTTAAACTCATTGGAAAACCCAGCTACCGGAGTCTCCAAAATGGAATGCCACACCTCCAGGATTGAGTATAAATGCATAAAAATGATGTGAATATGCTCTCCAAACCTAGACACCCTCAAAACAGCAATAAACTTCTCCAAACCCTAGCGCCCAGCAAAGGAATGAGTCTCATGCCCCCCTAGACGGGTACAACCAACAAGGAGAGTGGTACGACCAGTAAAGGAGGAAGAACAATCAGCAATAAACTCTCCAAAGTCTTCCAATCTATCTCTCTTGAATCAGCAATGAATATTCTGTGCTCCAAAACTGAGGTGCAAGTAAACAATGAAATCCAACTGTGATCCCTGTATGAAATCATAAAAAAGTCCTCCAGATTGTGTCTTTCAACAACGTGGAGAATGTTGTCTATAAGGGATTTCATCCTCACAAACCTTGAAGAAGAATCAGCTCTTCCAGCAAAGAAGAATACCAAAATATCAAGTCAAGCATATCCAAGAATGAGCTCCAAAGCTTCTTTTTATTTCCTCCTCCAAAACCCACGCCCAAGTTGGCATTAAATGCACTTTAATTTATTTTAAATGTTTCCTTATTTCTCCGAATAAGGCGTCCAACTTAGGGAATACTTTATTAAATTTAAAATGACTTCTTATGTCTTCCAAAAGTACCCCTTCCATAAAGTCACTTTAATAATATTAAATGACAATAAAGTTAAATTTTAATTTAACTTTGAAGAGCACACAAAAAGTATTGAGAGGGGGGAGAGAGGGGGTGAATTAGTATTTTAAAATTTTAAAGCTTAAAACCATATGAATCAGCAATCAAAACAGTAAGAGCAAACATTAGACAAGATGAACACTGATATCACGTGGAAAACACTTTCGGGTAGAAAACCACGACAAAACAATTGCTTTTATTAATCTTCAAAAAGGCACCAACCTAGGAGACTACAATCTCCAAAACACAAGAGCGAGCACCAACTTCGAATAGCTGAAGCACCAAATCCAACGTGAGCACCAACTCATTAATCTGCAACAACACCTTGATCCTTTCTCAAATTTTAAATACACTATTTATAACCTGTTTATTCTGTAAGATGCAAAACCAGCCTGCTCTCAAACGCATATATCAACCACCCAAAATCAGAAAAGGAAGCCATGCTCAGATAGCATGTCTTCTACATACTTCGACCAATAATCAAAACCATGTTAAAGCAATATACCAGAAAAGGTGTATACAACATTCTTTACATTGAAAATTGCAATTCAAAACACTTCCATCACGAATTCAACCAACATTGTTAACTATGCATGAAACCTTGAAAACATGTCTCTTAACTATCTTGCATTTAGGCATAGAAGGGGAAAAATGTGGTCAAAGATGAGTTGATTAGGCTGGAGACCTGTTCATTATATTGTTTAAAACTTTCTGAGGCATTTTCAATGAATTCATTCATGCATATCCTCTATTCTTTGCGGATCATGAGACCAAGCCATGCTTCCACATTTTGCATGCATATCAGGGTGGTTGCAACTGCAACAGCTGATAAAAATTCCATTACTTTATCAAGCCCATGAAGAACCTTCAATCTTGTCAAATCTGTTTCGTTGTACTTCATCTATTCATCATCATGACAGGACACAAAAACAAGGGAATATTTCAGTCCATACTCATCTATCAACCTTTGCATTGATATTTGGTATTAACACATAATTAGCAATGTTGTACCCAAACCAAATTTTTGCTTCATCAAGGGCATTTTTGCTTAAAAGAGTCTAAACCTTGCTAAAATGATGTCAAAATACAGTTTTTTGGGCAATATCAAGCATGGAGTTTATGGTCAGTCAAAGGCAGTATCCATTGATCGAACTTGAATTGGAGACTTCGAGAATGAAGCATTTCACGACGACAATTATACCTTTGTATGGTCATTTCAGTGGCTAAGACGAAGATTTCAGTGGTCAATTTATGAAGATTTCTCAGGAAAAAGCAAAATTGCGCCCCTGTAGCCCAGGGGGCCCTTCTTTTTGAAGGCCAAGGTTTTGTGGCATATGCTCATGAACACAGTTAATCTCTTCAGAATTACCCCAGTTATCCGATGTGCTATCTTGTGAGGCTATCCGAGACTCGTAACTCCGGTAACTGACGTCAGAAGTTGAAGATTCCAGAGGTTACAGATTGCAGAAGCTTGTCATTTTTCAACTTTTGCGCCCCTGTAGCTCAAGGGCGCACTTCTTAAAGAGGGGTTAGATCTTGGTATTCTTGATTGTTGATGCATTTGATCTCTTCGCGACTAGATGCAGCATTTGATGAACTATGCGAATCACCGGACATCAGAATCGAGCTCCGTGATCCAACGACAAAAGATGAGATTACGAGGACACTTCATATCATGAAACTTCCTCAAATGGTGAAATTGCGCCCCCTGTAGCTCAGGGGCACCCTTCAAAATGACCCCTGAGATGATTGAATTTATAGATGAGGTCTTCTTGACATCTGTGCTACTCTAGTCTGGTTTCGCAACGCACCAGTCAGCCAGTCAATCCAATATTCTGAAAGATTGTGGCAGGGATTCTTCCAGGCATGTAAATCAGAGGGTGGAGAAACATGAAATATTCACTATAGCCTCTGTAGGCCAGGGGCGCTTAGCCTTTAGGCCCGTCAGATGAGGTTATTAACGTTCAAAGTCTTCACGAGACTTGTGAGGAATTACTCCAGCTATCCAACGAGCCCAGCGATCAGCCTCCGGGATTTGGCAAACGCTCGTACGTGCGAGGTCTTTGCAAAATACTGAAAAACGAAGATAACTCAGAAAATGGCCAAGTCTGGTCGTTTATTCCATCTTGGGAAAGGCGCCTTTCTTTTTA
>VDFB02197029.1:0-28734 GCA_007258455.2 Sequoia sempervirens
TAGCATAAATTAAAATCTATTGATTATATAACTCTTGTCATGCTTATAGATGCACTCGTCAAGATTAAATTTTGCAAATTATTTGCTTTCTTCACCTAAAATAATCATTTACATTTGATCATTTTTTTTACTTTATTTTCTTAAAAAGATTCTTTAGCCTTCACATGGCTTTCTCAACTTTATTCTTTCTTCCTAGAATAGAATAATGTTTCACTTATGATTTTCATAGACTAAACGAATGCTTTATTCTAAACCTATCCACCTAAGATAACCTCATTCTTTGTTCACATTCAATAGTTTCTAGTGTCAAAACTCAATCTTTTTCCTCTTAGTGGGCCATATTTGGCTCATTACATTCAGAGTATCTTAAGATTGTTGCTCTCAATATCTATCAACGTTTATGTTCTAGAGTGGCTATGTCTTGGCTTGGATTACTTTCAATGAAGGGATTTTTTGTTTGAACTAAAGATACTAGTTATTAAAGTTGCATAGTCATAATGCTCTTCTAGAGTGTTGGCTACTATTGAGTTTTGCTTTGGTCTCCAAGAAAATGAGTAAAGCCATCTCTTCAATGAAATGTTGTCTAGTTTTGGACTACCTATGAAATTAACATAAAAAAATAGCTATAAAATATCATAATTGGTTAATGGTTGATCATGCACTTAGACTCTTTTCTAGGTTTATTATTGAGTTTTATTGTACATATATATATATTTTTTCATTTCATGTTTTGATAGATGAAATGAGGGAAAGGGACCTTAACTCATTCTATTAAAACTTTGTGATAAAACTACAAAATTCTTGCCACATTGTTTGGCGAGGAAATCAAATTGTTCAAGATTACATTTCAGAGAGATATAAATCATGATAGCATACAAAATGAAGGGACATTGTTCTATGTGATTATCCTAAGATTCCCTATCTAAGAGAGCATAGAAACTTCTCGAACCTGAGCCTAACACATATATAGATAAGGAAAAACTATAAAATAGTATCCCTAAACATATGAGCTTGTGTATCAAACCAAAAATGAAAGATTGTTACGTATTAATGCCCTCGAGATAGTAAAATCGCTATCTTGGCACTTCAACAGACCAACACATCAAATCAAGAATTTTGTCACCTTTTCTACCTTCTCTATATTAAACCTCTCTTGGATAGCAGATTTAGTTGGCGTGTACCATTCAAGAGAATCCACACTTAGGTTATATGGGTTGACATCAATATTTCTTTTGAGAAAACCCTAAATTTTTGCCACCTCCTTAGTAAGAGTCTCCAGTCTCGCTTTCATACCCCTAATAGTATCTACTAAAATCAAAACCCTAGTTTCATAGCTGATGCAAGAGAGAGAGAGAGAGGAAAGCCTCATAGTGGAATTCATCCCAAACATAATATAAATACTGAGATCCTTAGTTATTTCCTTGGCCTTATAATGATGGAGAAATTGCTTCCAAATATAGAAGAAATATTAGAATTTTACTCACTGTCTTGCAACTCCCTCCAAGAAATTGCCTCTCAACGCTTCTTTGATCACATCTAGTACATTGTAACCTTGAAAAAAAATATACTACTAAGTAGAGAAACAATGTGAATACAATATCAGCCTCCCAACCACCACCTTTGATGCACTTGTAATTATTATCATCATATAGGGGTCTCTGCACACTCATTAATTTAAAGCTCATGAAGATTTGGTCACATTTCAATGGCATCACCAATAACAGGCTCTTCAATTTGATATATTCTTTGATATGAGAGATAATCATCAATTTTGTTTCCCTATCTATAAAAAAGGTTGATGGAGAAAGAAGAGAGATTACCTAGGGTAGTTTGTGCATCATTAGTATATTGTTCTTTCAGTTTGGTGAATGTCTTTTCTTTCTTTCCTTTTTTTGGCATAGGATGCTAATTGAAAAATCCCCTTCGATCATAATATTATTGAGATGAGATGTTTTTATCAATTAATACTCCAAGAAACAAGGCTTCTACTTCCACTTCCTTGTTTGTGACTAGTTTGAACTTGTTTGAAGCTCCTTTGAACAATATGCATGAAGAATCATGAATACCGACCATCTTCCCTACAAAATTCAATTTCCAAGTGCCATTTGTGGTGGAGTTGATCTGATATTAAAATGATCACATTGAGGGGAAAGGAGAGTTAGAAAGCCTATGAACAAGAGGAAAACTATATTATTATAAATTTATATACTTGTTTTATTTAAATTTGTTGAAATGACTTGTGTATTTTATTAACATATGTGTAGGTTTTTTTTTGGGGAGAAGAGTGTGTCAAAAGTGTTTGGGGGAGTGGTGAAGATCAACAAGGAGGGAAAGTCACCAAGAAGCAAGAAACTCCCTATTTTTGTGGTAGAGAAGACCACAGTAATCCATACAAATGAAGGGCATAGAGGGAGGGTCGTGAGTTAGTGGAAATTAGAACAATTGATGGAAATATTTGTATTCATCATCAAATCACCATTTCATAGGGTAGGATTTGTGGAGGCAAGGAGGTTGGGGAAGATTTGAAGTGTCGGGAAAAGATTCAAGGGTAACATCTCAAAGGGCTTAACAAAGGAAGTCATACATGAAAACAATGGTAGGATGAGGGAGTAGAAATCTATAAGAGAAGGGGAAGATGGACTAAATAATTAAGGCTATACTCATCAACAAAATGGATAGTAGTATGCCTAGTGATATGGCATTTGATGGCAAAGGGTGTGTGTAAGAAGTGAGAATCAGCAAGAAGGATGGAAATTGCAACATGATCAACAAGTGGGAGTTGAGGAGAAATAAAGAAACTATGTATATGAAGTATGAGGGACCTACAAGTGAGAACATTATCCATGACACTTGCACCACCAACATGAGAAAAATAAATGAATCTATCAAACTTAAGAATATTTTGAATGAGCATCACCAAGTATATATCTGAAGGAAATCTATATGATTAAGATTCTAAATCTTCAGCTATGTCATAGATTTATCACTAAAAGAAAGAAAAATCCCACAAGCACATTACTTCATCATTGATCAAAGTCTACTAAATTGTAACACTATATATTAATCATAACAAGAGTCTGCAAAAGGAGAATAAATGTTTGCTAACAATATAAGATAGATGATGTAATGGGCGTAACCACAGTTGTCTAGTGAAATATAAACCTAAATCTAAACCCTAACTTCTAAACCAAAATTGGACTTAAACAGCTAGTGGACTAGTAAAACCTCGATACCTGACACAACAAAATTGGGCAAGTTTTAATTCATATATCTATACTAGGAATATAACCCATAAGAAGCTACTATGCATAAGCCAAGAACTGTGCAATCCACTTGGAATCGCTCACTGGAATAAATTGAAACGCCTTCTTGAGGTAGTCATATGCAATCTTAGCATGGAAACGGTGCATCCAGTAGCCTGAATAGCGCACATTTGGTATAAAAGGAAGAAGCTTGGCATCGAGAAGAAGCCAATCACGGGGTCGAGGCATTCCCTCTCCCAACCATGCAACTATCAACACCACGTCCAAACCCTAAAGGAAAGCTGGTTTGAAAACACGATGAGTCAATTGTGCTATCATCTCTTTATTGCCATGTAAATCAAGAAGAGACGCCACAAAACATGAAGCTATATTAGTGTTCACTCTGTTCTTTTCGCCAGTTGCCACAAATTCTTGAACCAATATCATCTTAACTGCTTTCAAGGTCAAAGGGTCTGGAGACAATAAAATCCACTTTAAGACGTCTATCAGAGATGGGGCCATAAAATGCTAATTGACACTTGGAGCAGGAAAGGAACACTAGGGTTTCCATATTGAACTTCACAATAAACTCAATCAACAAGGATAGAATCATAAAGTAATGATAAAAAAATTAAATACCCCACACTCTCAACAAAATACCAGTCGATGGAAAGGAAACCAGAGAGCCTCGAGGCACATGTGCCCCAGCCTGGGTTAATCTAAGCAGTACTATTTCATCGTAAACGAGCAAGACAAAAAATGCTCGAAGGAAACACTAAAGGCCAATTGATTGCAAAGAAAGACTTAAGTTTTCATTGCAAAGAAGGAAGATGTTGCTCAGCTCTGTCAAAAGAAAATGAAGAAGGAAACGAGCTTGCTAAACAATAATGTAAATAAATATGACGTCTTTCCCTTAGTCATCTCACCTGACAAAACAGCCAAGCAACATTTAACACTCATCAAGCGGAGTGAGTAGGAGGAGCTTGTCATACACATTAGGTCACATCAAACAGATATGAAATACTCTAGTAAGTTAAAGATCAAAACATTACATGGGATCTACCTCCACTAAATTGGTAGAAACTTACCCATAAAAAAAATAGTATAATCCTAATATTTAATAATAATAATAATATAATTATATTAAAAAAATATTTAAAAAATAAGTGTATTGAAAAAATATCTTTTCATTTATTGTATATAAATTATTTTTAATATATATACTAAGTGTTTGGGGGGTTTGTGTGAATAAGGGTTTTAAGTTTGTTTCAAATAATAAAGTTTTCCCATTGTAAGCTATTTTCCGTGTGAAAAGTTTTGTAAAAACAAGAATTTTCATTGTCTTATTCATTGTAGTTGGGAATAGTTGATTTTTTGTGTATTTAGAAATATAATGGGATCTTAAATAGGATTTATCATTTTAGTCATAAATATAATATATAATTGGTAGTATATAGATTTTTGTTGGTATGTGTAATTTTTTTATGGTATGTCATAGTCTTTATGAATTTTTAATTTTATGTTAAGTTAAAAGTGATTAAATATAACTATACAACCATCAAATTAAAACTTGAATATCATCATAATATTTAAATATGATTTCTATGATTTTTTATAATAAAAAATCTATATTTAACAATTAATTAATACATAATAATTTATTTATTTTTCACATATTTACCTTACATTTCAAATAATTTAAACACTTTTTTTTAAATTAGTAATCAGTTGATCAAGAATATGTTGAACATTCTTTATATAGATTTTTTAAAATATGGATATGTCAGTATCTAATCTACTCCACTCACAACCAAACCTCAAGCAAGGTTTCCTTCTTTCCCCAACTTTATTTGTGCTTTACATTGATAAGTTGGAAGAGTGGATAGAAAAAGTTGGTAGGGAGGGTATTCAATTGGCCAAATACATAATAAAATTACTCTCATATGTAGATGATCTCATTCTAATTGCAAAATCAACCCATGATCTTAGAGAGCACTTGAAGGCTCTTGAAACATTTTTTCAAGAATTTTGGATGCAAGTGGATACTAGTAAAATTAAAATAATGATCTTCTCTTTGCGAAGGAAAAAGCAACAAATTAACTTTATCTTTGAAGGTAGACCACTGGAAAATACAAGTATATTGGGCTTGATTTTCACAACAAGCTTGTGGGATTGGAAAACCAAGAGAATGTTGTTTGGCTTACTTGTTACTCCAGTGGTTCTCTATGGTTTTGAAATTTCGGACAACATGTCAAATAAGAAATGGAGACAAGTGGAATGAATCCAAAAAAATCTAATTATAAGCAACCTTAAACTCAAAATTGTAATTCCTTATGAGATTTTATTGGTGGAGACATGTACCTTCCCCTTGGAAGCTTCAATAATGTTTCAAATATTAAGTTACTTACAAAAGGTTCAAAATATGGAGCACCATCGTTGGCCTAAGCTAATTGTGGAAGAAGAGCTAGGTAGATGAAATAATAGATGGAAGAAACAAAATAACAAATGGATGAAAAAGTGGGATGTGAATATGCATGAATGTCCAAAGCACAAATGAATTCTAAATAAAAAAGTATGTAAAAGAAAAATTTAAAAATGCTACACGGACAAAACAATCAGGGTGAAAAAAAGAAATTAAACCCCAAGGGAGAACATAAGGAAAAAGCCTATATAAGAGAGAATATTAAATAGAAATAAAAAATGTTAATAGCTCAATTACAAACTAGTTCACATCATCTTAGATTTGAAATGAGTATATAGGCGGTACCTAAAGAGGAATGGGAAAAAAGAATATAACAATTTTGTGACAAGGGAATGGTGGAGACAAATGACACTTCATTATGGAATGCTCAACATATAAAGATATCTAGATCAGTTATGAGGACACCTTGCAAGTTGATAATTTAAGTACCTTATTTGGGGAAGCAAGGTTGGACAAAACTGCAAACTACATCATCAAAATCCACTATACAAGGGTTGATCTTGAATGAACTTCACAAAAAATTTAGGTTCTTTTTCTACGTTGGTGGTCCCAATGTTGCTCTTGGGTCCCATAGGCTTTTGTGGCTTCATGGACATTATTAAAATATTTCATTCCATTTCATTTCAATCAACTTCCAACTATCCAAGAACATGAACGATTACAACCTCCAAATAGAAGATCATGCGTTAAATTTGAAAGATAGTAGATACAAATCACAGCATAATAATGACCATAACAACATATCAAATTAGTTTGATTAAATCATTAAAATTGTCATTTAAGCTTTCTTTTCAACTAGAAATTCTCCAAATCAAGCTTGAAATTTGATGGCCTATGTGACCCTTTTTTGAATTTTAGATCATATTTACAATTTTGAAATTTAATAGACCATATAATTTGACTTGCTATATTTTTATATAAGACACTTTAAATTATTATTAAACATAAAAAATTATTATAAACAAATATAATATAGTATTTAATTTATAATATTTATAGATGTATATTATTTTATAATGTTTATCATAAAAATAAAAATTAGTTTAGAATCTTTTTAAAGAGATAATATAATTCTTTCTAAGTTTTAAAATAGTTTTAACAATAAATTTAAGATTTTGCCATTTTTACTAATACTTATTATTGTTTTATATTAATATATATGATTCAAAATATTTATTATAAAAATATATTAAATCAAAATCTTTTCAAAATAGAATATAATTATTTTTGAACTTTTTTAAAAAATATTTATTTGTAATATGAATTTAGAAATTTAAGATTTTTGAATTTATTATTCAAAATTATCATTGTTTTCTAATTTTACATCCAATTTTATTATTTTTATCTTTTTTTCAATGATAAATTATTTTGACAATATATATTTTTATAGGGGAGAGGACCATGTTTCAATAATTGTGATAGTAGTTGTTTATATAATGTCCAATATTTTTATCAATATTGGACCAACAGTTGTGAATTTAAAGTTGTTAGTGTTGATGATGACTAGACCTACCCATAATTAAACAAAATGTATTCCTTTGATCTAAAATGCAACCAATCATGCGTTTTCACATCAGTGCTCAATAAAGCATGCTGTGAAATGTGAATGCACAAGTATTGATCTAAAAATGTTGTTTGCCAGAGAATAACACGAAGATTTTCTGTCTGAACGACATGATTTTTTCTAAATTAAGGTGTTGAACGTTATATGCAGCTGAAACTTCTAGTAACCAAAATAATTACTTCGAGAGATTTAATCTTCCCACCACAAAGATAAGCCTGTTGGACTCTCAAGTCATATAGCCGTTAAAGGCGCAGCACAATATAGCCGTTATGCATGACAATTCGTGACATATCAACTGATTTTTAGGGTCATAAATATATTTACTGTGGGTGTTCGGCAACATTAATAAAAATTTGGCGGCAAGAAGTAGCTCGGAATCATAGTGCATGCAGATTTTGCACAGAGTGTATCAAAGAACGTCAAATTGAAGAAAATCGGAGAAAAAACTTCCCTTCGAGATTGATAAATTTATTTCAGTTTGGAGCCCAGACGGCAAGAAATAAAAATTGCAATCTCAATCTTTTTGTTTATAGGGCAGTTGGGGAATTCGGTGACAAATAAAATACTCTGCGTCCCTCAAATATACTGAGCAACTATTAAGGAATTGGACCGACTTTTCATATTATTCACTGTGTTTGGCGAAGATCTCAGCAGGTACGCCATCTTCTTTTTCAAATCCATAAGTTACAATTTTATTGTTGGCTTTATATCTGCTATGTTTGTGATTTGGGTTCTCTCTTTCTTTCTTTCGTAATGATGATGCCTGTGTTTGAAGTGATAAAGACTGGATATTAAATTTCTTTTGGCACAACTATGTTAGATTGGTTTCTAAGGATTTAGAGTTCTGGTTTTTTTGTATCTTGTCAATGGTGCATATTGAACAGGCTATGGCTATTCTTTCAGCATGAATAATTCTGGGTATTGAGAAATTTATTACTATATTGTCTTTTATGGTAAGCTATCTTAAATTAATTTCCATAAAACCTAGACCCAAACTAAGTAGTATAAATAAGGTTCTGTACGGTTCTGGATTGATATTCAAGCTTTAGAATTTCATCATAGAGAATTATGAGTTCGTTATATTAGATATGCCAAATAAATGGCAACCATCAACAACTAGGTCATTCTTTTTTCCAGCCATGCATTCAAGAAGCTTAATCAATTTGCCCCTAACTCTTAAATTTACGAAATTCAAAGATTATGTCTAGAAAATTATATGTATGTTAATATGTTAAAGAGTATGTGTTTGTGCATGTAAATTATAATTACATGTGGTTGGATTAAATAATTAATAATAAATGTTAAATAATGGAATGAAATAAACTTAGACAAGTATTTGAATACATATTTAAAACATAAAGTAATGCAAATGAAAAAAGAAAGTTGCCACAAATTGACAAAAAATACTGCAAATTGAAATAGAATTTCCCATTTAGTTGTCAAATCAATATTTATCCGACTTTTATACCATAAATGAGATTTTAGAGGCTTTTACCTCATATTTTGAAGGCTTTTATGAACACATGATAGTTGACTTACCATAGCTGAAATTTGTTTTCCAATAACTTCTATTTTTTATTATAATTTTATTTTATTTATAGTTAACTTATTTTTATATAAAATTTAACTCAATATAAAATTATAAAATTATGTATAAATAGAACTTTTAACTATCTATATGTTTTCAATTTTTATATAAAAATAAAATTTAAGGAATTTGGGTTAGATGTTTTTACCCAAGAAATTAATGGTTGTATAATTGTGTGCATTATTATGAACAAATATCTATTGAAAATAATGTTGAGAATGAATCATATTTTTCCACATATTATATTGGAAGACAAAATCTAACAATTGCAACTCCACTATGTATATAATCTTACTATTATGTGCACAATCAATACAATCTTTTATCAATACACAAAGAATGTTGAAAAATTTGATCACATGCTTTGACTATGATCTAGATATATAGATGTCATAGCAAAGCAAAAACAAATTAACTAAGCATGAAACCATTTTACTAAGAAGATACTTCTTAATTGTCCAAAGCTCTTATAGTTAATTTACATATTATTTTTTTCCAATTTTTAAAACATCGCCTCCTATCTCTAAAATCTCATTGAACTATAGAAAAGTTCACATATTCCCAAGGCCTAAATTTTTAACACAAAGTACTAGCAAAATCCTCAAGAATTTGAACTTGGGAGTTTGACCTAATTAGAAAGCTAAAGAAAACCTTTAGAACAAAGAACTCTCAAAAGCAATCTATGCCTCTTTTCAAAAGTAAATTTGATAGAATTTTATTGAATTCAATTTCTAAGAAGCTAAATTTTTTGTCCCTATTAATAAACTCATTAAAATAATAAATTTGCAAAAATGATTGTCCTTATTAATAAACAAGTTAAAATCATAAATTCACAAAGAACCTAAATTCTTCTTCACTGTGGATAATTAAGAAAATGAAAACAAAAGAAAAAACTCATGAACATCCCAAAAATATTTAATATTTCAAATTACAAACAACACACAAATGTTGATCTAGTCAATAAGACAAGGCTCTAAAATATTAAAATATTTGAAACTACTATTTTGATCTTTATTGCATTTCCTAAAAATTGCACACACCACTTGGTTTAAAATAATGATTATTTAACACTCATGTTAGAGATTTTGTTCCCTTCCACATTTTTGTGGATAAAGAGAATGGTGAAAGATGGAAAAAAAATACAATCTAAATAAAAGTAAATGACAACAATTATATATATATAATTAATGAGGAAAAGGCCCTTACTCATTCTATTAAAACTTTGTGATAAAAACACAAAATTCTTGCCACGTAGTTTGGTGAGGATATTAGATTGTTCAAGATTATATTTCAAAGAGATATAAAACATGATAGCATACAAAATGAAGGGACATTGTTCTCTGTGATTACCCTGACATTTTTGTCTGAGAGGGCATAGAAACTTCTCGAACCTGAGCCTAACATATATAGATAAAGACAAACTATATTAGCTATAGTATCCCTAAACATATGAGCTTGTATATCAGACCAGAAATGAAAGATTGTTACAGATTAATGCCCTCGGTATCGTAAAATTGCAATCTTGGCACTTCAGAAGATCAACACGCCAAATTAGGAATTTTATCACCTTTTCTACCTTCTCTCTATTAAACCTCTCTTGGAGAGTAGATTTCTTTGGCGTGCACCATTCAAGAGCATCCACGCTTGGGTTATAAGGGTTGACATTAATACTGCCTTTGAGAAAACCCTAAATATCCACCACCTTAAATAAGCGTCTCTAGTCTCGCTTCGATACCCCTAATAGTATCCACTAAAATCAAAACCCTGATTTCATAGATGCAAGAGAGAGAGGAAAGCCTCATTAATTCTAAAGTGGAATTCATCCCAGACATAATATTTACCGAGATCCTTAGTTATTTCCTTGGCCTTATAATGATGAAGAAATTGCTTACGAATACATAAGACTATTAGAATTTACTCACTGTCTTGCAACTCCCTCGAGGAAATTGTCGCTCAATGCTTCTTTGATCAGATTTAGTACGTTGTCACCTTGAAAAAAACTAGTACTACTAAGTAGAGAAACAATGTGAATATGATATCAGCCTCCCAGCCACTACCTTTGATGCACTTGTAATTATTATCATGATATAGGGGTCTCTGCACACTCATTACTTTAAAGCTTGTGAGGATTTAGTCACATTTCAATGGCATCACCAATAACAAGCTCTTCAATTTGATATATTCTTTGATATGAGAGATAATCGTCAATTTTGTTTCCCTATCTATAACAAAGGTTGTTGGAGAAAGAAGGGAGATTACCCAAGGTAGTCCATGCATCATTCAGTATATTGATCTTTTAGTTTGGTGAATGTATTATTTTTAAGCATAGGATGATGATTGAAAAATTCCCTTTGATCATAATATTGTCAAGATAAGATGTTTTTATCAATTAATAGTTCGAGAAGTAAGGCTTCTGCTTCCACTTCCTTGTTTGTGTCTAGTTTGACTTTTTTGAAGCTCCTTTGATCAATATACCCGAAGAATCATGAATACCAACCATCTGCCCTACATAATTCAATTTCCAAGTGCTATTTGTGGCGGATTAGATTTGATGTTAAAACGATCACATTGAGGGGAAAGGAGAGTTAGAAAGCCTATGAACAAGAGGAAAACTATATTATTATAAATATATACTTGTGTATTTTATTAACATGTGTAGGTTTTTTTCCCAGGAGAAGAGTGTGCCAAAAGTGTTTGGAAGAGTGGTGAAGATCAACAAGGAGGACAAGTCACCAAGAAGCAAGAAACTCCTCCTTTTTGTGGTAGAGAAGACAACAATAATCCTACAATTGAAGGGCATAGAGGGAAGGTCATGAGATAGTGAAAATTAGAACAATTGATGGAAATATGTGTATTCACCATCAAATCACCATTTCAGAGGGTAGGATTTGTGGATGCAAGGAGGTTGGAGAAGATGTAAAGTCTGGGGAAAAGATTCAAGGGTTTAACATCTCAAAGGGCTTAACAAAGGAAGTCATACATGAAAGCAATGGTAGGATGAGGGAGTAGAAATCTATAAGATATAAGGGGAAGATGGACTGAATAGTTAAGGGTATACTCATCAACAAAATGGATAGTAGTATGCTTAGTGATAGGGAATGTTATGACGGAGGGTGTGTGTAAGGAGTGAGAATTAGCAAGCAGGATGGACATTGCAACATGATCAACAAGTGGGAGTTGAGGAGAAATAAATAAACTATGTCTATGAGGTATGATGGACCTACAAATGAGAACATTATCCATGACACTTGCACCACCACCATGAGGAAAATAAGTGAATCTATCAATTTAGGAAAGCAAGGGAGCCCATTACGAATGTGGAGGCTATGAGATTTCCTTAATTAAACAAGATCTCCTATAGACCACTACAATAGCATTTCCATTAACAAAACATCTCTTTAAACCAAACTCGTTAGGATCAATCTCACGATAACATAGGATCCATCTCACGAGAACATAACTCATTAACTCATTCTTTGCAAGATTGTGAATGGGTGTTTGTAGGGTCCCATTGTAGATATTAAAGTCACCCAAAATAATGACATCGCTAGCTATGAAATATTTGGAGATCTCTGCATAAAGGTCTAGATAGGGATCCCAACAATGTGAATGACAAAGAAGAGGAGGCAAGGAAATTTGTAACAAATTCCAATGAAGACATCTTGAATGGGAAGAGGTCCCATGAATATGCAACCACGAGTATCTAGAGTAGACATCAAAAGCAACCAATAAAACTCTAGGTCTGAGGTTATTCCAAATAGGGCGAGCCACTGGGCTCCAAAACCATGAACACCTCTAAATTTACGAGTCTCATGGCAAAAGGTCGAGATCCAAAAATAGCCATTAATAAGAGACAACCCATGTTTAGGGCTCTCGTGAGTCTCAATGAGAAATATGAGATTGTGGGAAGTAATCACCTCTTGAAAAGTATTTAGAGAGGATCATATGAATGAATGATTTTTAATGACATCCACGAGACCATCAGTTTATGGAACCGAGTGTTGAATCTTTAACCGTTTTCAAGTTCCTTTCAATGTCAGCCCTCCTATTATGGATCTTGATCAAGAAGCTAGCAGTTTTGAAGAGCCTCGTGTCCTTAAAAAGCTCATTTAGATTATCCACCTTCAGATTGTTTCATATTGAATACGAATAACAAGTAATGGAGATGCCATCCATTGTAGTTTTAATAAGTAATGGATATGCCATCGCCACTCACTAAGACTCGAGGCCCTCGTCATATTGGTGGTGTAGAGTGTGACCACTTAGAGTGAGAGGAGTCATGAATGATGGTTTGACCATTCTGAATAACAACCTACTTGTTCTCTTTTATGGCAATCAATTGGGTATGGGCTTCCCAAAGTTCATCAACTTGGAGCCTCATAAGATTAGCATCTAAATATATCTTCTGATGGAGGAAGAAAAACTTTCTTTGCTCTAAGAGCTTGCAAATGGTCCTCAACCATTCAAAACTTCTGGGCAGATTGTCAGGACGATAAGGAAGTGCGTGCATGGCACTATATGCTGATGTCGACATATTTCATAAGAAAGGTGCAACCGTTTCCCATACTAGATCAAGTTGAAGAAGACGAAAGCACCGTAATGGACCCCAGATATCCTGTAGTTGCCAATTTTCCGCTACCAATAATAGACTGGGATGAGCAGGAGGTCGATGACCTCAATATTATAACCAAGCCAATTTTGGCCTGTACCAAAGAGTGGGCGGATGGACAAGTGGCCCGACTAAAACAACAAGGGGTGGTCCTGACATACGAAGGGCTCAAAAGTGAGCCAAGTGCCATGGAGGACACCGCTGCCACTACTTCAACGGGTGGGACATCCAAGTCTCCTCCAGTCACCAGATCCAAGAAGAGGAAAGAGACGAAAACGGAGCAGTCTCCTAATCCCAAAGTTTATACAAGGATCTAGGGGGCTCACCTTCTAAAAGACTCAAGCAAACATGAGACGTGGTGGAGCAGCCCATAATCCAAGAGGAAGAAGCAAAAGGTACAGATCAATTAAAACCTCTTTTGGCTCTCCCTGTTTTGACGGCCCCATCATCTACCTCTCTAGCCACGATTGCCACATTCCCGCCGGCAGTGGACATCTCTATCCATCTTGTCCCTTCACCTCCGACTGAGCTCGTGATAGTGATTGACTCTTCCTCCGCCGTGACTACTCCTTCCTCCGCTACAATGTCACCCACTACATCGCTCCCATTAGTTGCAGTGGCTGCACCAATGCCCGTTTCCGCCTTGCCTGAGGCCCTCTCGAAGCATATGCAGAATCTCCCCTCCGAGCTCTCCTAGATCTTTATGGATCTCACTCTTCAAGCAGCCCTAGCACAGGTCCTCGCTACTGCTAAACCTTTGTAGCCTCCAACAGGGTCACCAGCTATGGAAGCCACCATGTTAATCTCCGAGGAGTGGGAGAGATGGGAGCAAGAAGCCTCGAAGTCATTTGAGGAGGAAGCTGACGAATACCATGAGCACCCGGAGTATGAACATCGGACAATTGACAGGGTGGCCTACGAGGAGGAAGGAACGGGCTCTTCTGAGAGCGGGGATGAGGAGGAGGATGTCAGTGGTAGGGTTATCATGCAGACCTTCGATGACGATCTTGAAGAAGAGATGGCCCGGCAGTTGAAAGGCACTGAAGAGGAGGCAGAAAGGTTGCCTCTTGGAGAAGAAGGATAGCAACAAGAGGAAAATCTAGGAGAAGATAAACCTAAGGGTGAGGCTCAAGCTATCAAAAGCCTCAAAATTGAGCAGCCTAAGGAGCACACGCATGAGGTTGAGCAAACGAAAGAAAAGAAAGGGAAGGAAATGGAAAAGGAAGAAAGTCCTCGGCAACAATTATCTACCAAGCCTCCTATTAAGCACCTTGTGTTCGTCCAGGACTCTGATGAAGAAGAAGGAGATACTGACAAAGCAGAAGAAAGGGCCCCAAGAGATAAGAAAATAGAGGTCTTGGCCGAGGAAGGCGTAGGTGATTGTGAATCACCTAAAGGAAAGGTTGCTATGCCTGAATGGCTGGAAAGACAGCTTGAAAAGAAGACCCCCACACCAAAAGACCCAAGAGCAAAACTAGAGGCTATCTTAGCCCGAGCGCAGATCACAACTAGAAAGGGGAAGAAGCCTAAGATCAGATCCAAGGTAACAATGGATGCTTCTGGGTCCCGAGCTGTGCAGATAGCAATGCCAGTGGTGGGCCAGGAGGGAATAAGCTACAACATCTCCACCATTGATCTAGGAACTGCTACCAGAGAGCAAAAGGTAGGACACCTTGAGGAATCAGTGGCTACAGTGGTGCACCTAATAAAACAAGACAAGGTTTTGAAGGATGAGCTCAAAGCACAGGTTGCCGCCTTGACGAATGACATCTAGCAGTGGTCCTCGGTAGATGACCTACCTACCACATCTGCGGTTCCACCCCAACTGCTGTCCAAAGAACAAATTGACAAAATGGAGAGAAGAAAGAACTTGGAAAAGACCACAGAGAGCTGGTTCCGATAGGTCTTGTACGTCGGGAACATGGGTATTAGCCGGGCTGTTCGAATGGCCAACAAGTTCTTGGATCTGCAGTAGTCTTTGGAAAGCATGAGGAAGCTCTGCACCGACTTCCCTGCAACATATGACTCCACCTTTCCAAAGATCGAAGCCATCCTCGAGTTACCAAAAGCAACATGGGAAAAGGAGCTTGCATTTAAAAAGGACGATCATTGGTTGATGGATGTGTGGAGCCAAGATTTTGACAATAGGAAAGAAAGACTGGAACAGATAATGAGTAAGGTGGATCCGGACATCGAATGGTCAAGGAAATTAGGGCAGAATGTGCTCGATATCTCAAGTTGATTATAGAGTATGACATGCCCACAGTGTAGATGGATCCAGAAAAGGTAAAACCTTACTTTCAAAAGAAAATGGAGGATGGGATGTCTAGTGAAATAACAGTGGAGTTCATGAGTTTTGCTGCTCGTGCCTTCGACCAATCAGAGTTGTTTAGAGATCAGGGCATAAAATACGATGAGGATTGGAAGAAGCTAGGAGATAATGCCAGAGAATGGAGCTATCAGATGCTACGATACGAGATCATTGAGGTAGACAAGTTCCAGCCAGTCATTCTAAAATTCATGGAATATACAGCTTCAAAGAAGCAGGAAGATAGCCCTACTATCAATGAGGAGCTCCCAAAAGGATAGCTACAGCAAAAGAGCAATCAGCAAAAGACAAAATGCTACAGTGTCACCACCAAAGGATAAAATAGGGAAAGAGACAAGAATGTAATTTTAAATTGTAATATATTGTGGGTTGATGAAACCCTATTTTGTAATGAATCTTGACCATACAATGAGAATTAATCTTGGCCATTCATTTAACTTTTTTAGCACTATAAATAGGGGTCTCCTCTCATTTGCAAAAGGGAGTTGAGTTGTTGTAAAGACATGCTACTGAAATTTTTATGAAAATACATTGACTTGGTGCATTTTCTAATTTCTTCACATGTTTCATGGTTCAATCTCCCTTGTTAGTTACTTTACTTAGATCTATATTGTTGCTTTAGTTAGCTGTGTTTTTGATTTGATAGATTTTAGAAATGTTGTTCTATGGTTGTGGAAATTCCTGCTGTGTAAATGCCTTCTTAGTCCACACTTTTTGTTGTTTGTTGCTGGTAGATAGTTGTGTAAAGTTAGTCTGGGCTTAAATTCCAAGCTGCTCCATGCTTTTATCTTTGTTCATGCATGTATATGGTGAATGGAAGGTGAAATATCTGTAGACCTTAGAAGATAGCACAAATTTCATGAGACTGTGAGATTTCTGGTTAAGTGAAATATTGTTTTGAGGAAGCTATCCATTGCAGGAACTTCATGATTACTGTTCATAGTTAGTTGCAGGTCCAGGAACCTTTCATCTCCCCTGCTCTTTTTTCCTTTCTTTTAGAAATAGTCTATACTAAGGTTCATTGCACATTGTAAAGCCAAATTTGAAGAAGAGGAAGGCTCTTGGGCGTGAGCAGACTCCCCCTTCCCCTTTTGAGAGGAGGAGGCAACCTGTTGAGCACTACACGATCATAGAACCTTTGACTGCAATGGCGTAAGGGGAAATAGGGTAGGTCAGCTTCGGTGCTATACCCCCATTCTTATATTTGAAATAGGTGCAGTACAACAAGTCTATCCTTGGAGGAAGTAGACCAACATGGGCAGGCCAAAAGTGATCTAACAAGTAGGCCCCATGCGACACCAGAAGTTTATATCTAGTGTCATGCACAGCGGGCATAGAGCCCTCATGAGAAAACTTTAAACATTTATGAATTACCAAAGTGACCACATTCATGGAAGCTAGCCATTGGATGCCTAGTTTCACTTTGAACAGGTCCGAATTTGAGATGATATCGAAAGGAGCATTTACAATCTTGGGTCCTACTAGGACTGAGAGATTGATGGAACCAATTGGAGGGACCAAGAGTTCATCGTGTGTGATGGAACTTTCAAAATTTTATGTGCCATTGACTTGAAAGGTTGTTTGGTTGTCTCATTGGCCTTGTTCTTGCCTGCTGGTTGGGGTTTATATCACAAGGGTTTAGGGTTTTATATTATGTAGTTGGTTTTACTTAGCATATTTCCTTTCATTTTAAATCCTTGTTCTAATTCTCAAGTGACTTGCTGTGGTAAGTTTCCGGACAGTTTAAAACAACTTGAGTCTTTAGTATCTGTGTATTGACTAGCCCCTTTGTGCCTAGGTTTCCTGTTTGCCCCGTCGTGTGGTATTTTCCCTATAATTTTGGTCTGGGGTTTGATAGTTTATAAATGTGATGTGATGTCCCCATCATAAGGGAGTATTTAGAGATAAACTTAATATATTTACATATTAATAGATATAATCAATGACATATATATATATATATATTTACATTCAAATGGAATACTTCACATATTAAATCATTTATTTATACACTAACAGAGATGTTATAGAAAACAAATTGAGCAAGATCGAAATAGCAAGATGGAAGAATGAAGAGGTCAGCAAAAGCACGTGGTCAATCTTGAGACGAAGACAAAGGATTAGTTCGCACAATTAAACCAACAATTAACCATGTGTGAAGGGACGCATGGGCATACAAAAGAGAATCGGTTGAAGACGCATCTTTTGGGTGCCACACCAATATAAGGTCATACGATGTGAGGAAGTGGGACATCATAGATAGAAAAGAAAAGAAGATACCTTAGGTAGAGATCAACACCATACATAATTAGAGATTGGCATCATATAGAGAAAAGAGAAAAAGGACCCCGGATAGACAGCCACAGAGATCATTTCAGTTGATATTTGATTGTTGGTTTGATTGAACCTGAGAAAGCTCCTCATAGTGGATGATTTCATCAGATTAAATACCAAAGTCATTCAAATGCAAGTGGAGATAATATTGGAGGTACTCATCGTAAACGGAAAATTACTAGGCCAACTTCATGGTTGTCAAGAGCTACTAAAGATTATTATAATGTCCTTGCTCATGCTTATGAGAGTCTATGGGTCAACGAGAGGTATATTTAATGTCCAGTAAGATTATCATGTATGCATAACGACACTTATTAGTTTGGCCGAAACCCACGTATATGATTATTATTACCATAGATAACTGATAACGGTTAATAGTCGCAAACTCTAAAGTGCATTGTTATCATTGAAGTCACCAACTATAATCCAAATATCATTGTGTGCTCTCCAACAGTTGGCCACCGATTATTATTCACCAATTAAAGACCTTATAGTATTAATTCAAGGGACGTCAACTAATGACTATCGCGATAGACCCAAGTCAAGAGTCGGACAAAATAAACTGATGGAAAATATTAATGGTCTCCTAATCATTGAGGGGCCGTGAAATGAGAGGAAGCATTACATAAGAGTTGCAGCGAGGAAGGGAATCCATCTTATAGTTGTAGGGAGAGCATGATGCTAGTCATGATTGTAGGGAAGACTTCATTATGAAGCTAGATGTAATATTCGCCTGAGGCAATGGACATATGAAGACAAAGATTTGATAATTAAAATGAGTCAATAAAACAAACTTAGAATTAAGGCATCGATTAATTAATAACAATTAACATGAAGAGAAGACATGCCTTTGTTAGAAAGGATGTAATGAAAAGAGGTGACTTTAGACCAATCGTGGGTATTAAAGGGGAGTTGTGTCAAAGCAATCAGGGAATCATGAAAATTTTCTAATGATACGAATTCTATACAATAGATCTATAGTGCTCTTTGAAGCAAAGGATTAGTCCTAATCAATGGTGTATAGGCAATTAGAAGATATTAGAAACATCTTTTCTTATTTGCATGTATTTAAGTTTATGATCAGAAACAACAATCAATGAAGTTTAACCTCTCATTCATCTCAAAGCATGAGTTGAAGTTTCAATTAGAAGCAACTAACGATATTCACTTATTATATTTTCGTTACGAAATTCTCATGGAATTAATCATTAAACGCTATATGCAATACTTCAAGTTTATAATCTGGGAACTTAGTTCATCTAAAAGATATTGAATGACAATTTGTGTCAATTCAATAATGATTAAACCAAAAAATCGTTGATCCGAACCAGGGGACATGTTGTGACCATTTCACACATCGCCCCATTGCAAATGGGGACCCCCTGTTTTCGTTTTTTGCCTCGGTGTTGCAATTGCATGTCACTTGTCTTTTTACAATGAGGTCATCATTTTGAGGGTTCTAAGTCAGTCAGTCTGCCAAGAGTCATCTGAGCCAAGTAGAGAATCCATGCTCGAATCAGCGCGTAAACGTCACCATAGTGCTTAGAGGGCCTGGGAGACAAGGATCGACTGTCGTTTCAGTCAAATCCGACACTTCCAAATTTTTAGGGTTTCTCACCTCGGGCCCCCTATTTTTTAGGACCTGCTTTTTTGGCACTTTTGGGTGATTCTGGGATCCCTATTTTTTAGGGTCTATTTTTGGAAAGTTGCTATTTTTGTAAAATTTCTATTTTTAGAAAGTTTATATTTTTAGAAAGGTCACGAGTTTCAAAAATCCACTCAGAAGTTCGAAAAGATCAACAAAACTCTCAGAAAATCGATTCAATTTTTTTTTGAAATTTTGGTAAAATTCTGGAAAATCACGCAAAAAGTTCAAAAATCTAGAAAATTTGCTCAAAAATGGTGAAAAATCTGGTAAAAATCACATAAAATCTTTTGAAGAATGGTTGAAAATTTGAAGAACAGTCAAGAAATCTGAACATTCATGGAAAATCTGGAAATTCGTAAAGAATCTGAAGCATTCATGGCGATCTGATCATGGTGAAGGTAGGATATGCCTGAACAATCATGTAGGAAACTGAGATATTCACCTAAGTATGGAGGACCTTCAGCTCACAAGATAATGGTGAACACCTTCAGCCATAAGCAATGCAATGGCAATGAATCTGAGCAAGTCCACCCCTGTCAAAGCATCAAATGGACAGACACAAGCTGAAGTCTGCCTTGGGAGAAAGCTAAAGTGGCTAAGCATAATCCAAAGTCTGCCTGGTCAAAGATGGAAATAGCTACTAACAGGCTGAAGTCCGCCTTGTCCAATGGCCTAGCAAGGATGCATGTCCTTGGATCCTCCAAAGTCCGCCATATGCCAAGAGGGAAAGTCTGGAAAAGTCTTGAAGTCCGCCAGCCTTGAGGGAGCTCATCCTAGGATGCTTTGAAGTTCACCATGCAGCAAGGAGGCACATCCTAAGACCATCTGAAGTCCGCCCTTGCACATCCTAAGACCTTCCAAAGTCCGCCATTCACAAGAAGGAGGTGCCAAAAGGTTCTAAAATCCGCCCAGCAGCAAAGGTGCATATCCTAAGGTCCTTCAAAGTCCGCCCAGCTCATCCTTGACCCTTCTAAAGTCCGCCCAGCATAAGAGGCATGTCCAAAAGGCTTGGAAGGTCCGCCTAGGCATGTAGAAGAGGGAAAAGTTAAAAATTTTGCTAAGTGTTTATGCCCAGCAAGGAGGAAATTTCGAAATTCAACTAAGTATGAAAGCTTAAAGGGGATGAAAAAACTGATTTTTAGCTAAGTGTTGTGATATTTCCAAAGGGATAAAATGCTAAAGTGTTAAGGAAATCCGCCCTAGAAAAGAGGGACATCCAAGAGGGACGTCCAAAAGAGTCCTGAAGTCCGCCATACATACTGGAAGACATATCCTTGACAGCTCTAAAGTCCGCCATCCTTGTCCTTGACCCCTTGAAAGTCCGCCATGCACAAAGGGATGTCCAAAAGAGTCTTAAAATCCGCCCTTGACATCCTTGACCCTTCCAAAGTCTGCTTAGGCATGTAAAATGAAGGGAAATCAAAATTTTTGCTAAGTGTTGGTACCCAGCAAAGTGAATTTTGAAAATCTGCTAAGTATGAAGGGTGGAGGATCCTTTCCAAAGGAGAAAGAATGTTGAGACAAGTGCCAAAAAGCTTCAAGGTCCGCCCTAGAAAAGTGGGACATCCAAAAATGCTTGTCCAAAATACTAAGGAGGTCCGCCTAAGAGGATAAAAGAATGATTTTTTTTTTTTTGGCTAAGTATTAATGCCAAGTCCAAGAGAAAAGTTCGAATATTTGCCTAAGTAAAGAGGCTAAGGGGTGAAAAATGAAGACTTTGGCCAAGTATCATGACACTTTCGAGAGGTCAAATGCCAAGCTTGAAAGGGCACGTGCTAGAGAAGATTGGGATTTGGCAAAGAATAAAATGGAATGTGCCTAACTCAAAGGTAGAAAAGAGGTAAAATTTTCCTAAGTATGGGGAAAATGAGAAGAAATTGTCAACTTTGGTTGAAGAAAAATGCACAAGGCAAGGAGAAAGGTAAGATTGCCTTTGGCCAGAAGGAAGAAGAATTTGTCAACCGTCCAAGAAATTCGCCCAATGAAGACATTCAGACGAGGATTTTTCTTAGAAAAATTCGACTGAGCAAGAGAAAATTTGACTTTGGCAGAAGAAAATAGGCTCAGTGCAATTAAAATTTTTGCCATGGCCGAAGAAAATAGGGATCTGGCATAACATTTATCGATGGAATGGCTAAAATTTTGGCTTGGCTAGATGAAATTGGGAATAGAATTGGCCAGGAGATTGGATAAAAAAATAATATGACGAGAGTCTTGAAAGTTTGCAAGTCTCAAAGGGTTCGACTTCTAGAGAGAGAGTATGGCAAATTAGTGAGAATTCCGACTTCGGGAGATTAAAATGGAGAATTAAATATGAAATATGCCTGTTCCAAGATGAAAATTGCAAAGAGAGTATGGAATTCACTTTGAAATGATAAATTCGACACACAATTCACCATGACTTCAGGAGAGAGAGTGTTAACTTCGGAGCTAGAATTCAGGAGAGAGAAAATCTGAATTTGTTTATTTTATTTCTTGCAGGTGGATGGCGACGCGAGGCGAGTCTTCAAAGAAGAAGCAAAGGCATGGAATGGAGGCAAGTCTACTTCAAGCCAGATAGAGTGAAGGAAAAAGATGGCACAAGCACGAGAAAGTCTGACTTTTCCCAAGCTCAACATGTCCAAACCTTTTCTGATTTTGCTTGGAGAAGGTATGTCCAAACATCCATTAGATCCGCCAAGTACAATGGCAAACATGATGCAAAGTCCGACCTAGACCAAGAAAAGAAATGTCAAAGTGTTGAGAAAGTTCGCCCTAGTGTAAGAGAAAAGATGGTAGGCACTAGAGAGAGTTTTACTTCTCCCCAGAGATGTTTGTCCAAAGTGGCTTGGAGTCTGACTTAGGCCGAGAGAGAAAACGTTTGAGCTCATGTGAAGTCCGCCCAAGGAGAGGATGAGAAAATTGGCTAGAAGAATTCACTAAGTGTTGGACAAAAAACAGGAAGGATGAAGAGGAAAATAAAGAGGAAGTAAATAAAATTCTTGTCCAAGGATGGAATTCGTCCTACATAGCACAAGCCAAATCCAAAATTGAAGAAAACTCCATAGGAAAAGTTCACCCAATATCTGGGCTAAATGTTGAATAGTCCGTGTGAAGGTGGTATAAAATGAACTTGAATAGCCAAAATTTGGCTAAGTCTGGGAAATACTTCATAGAGGAAATTCCAATTTCTCTATCATGGCTAAAGCACAGGGTCATTCTTCTCCAAATTCAAGACACTTGCATGGATATCTAGACGTCTTGGAAGGATTTCATCTGCAATCCCAGACCTATTGAAGCAATCCGGACAACTTCTTGAGGGTTTCATCTCCTGAAGACAAGCTTCCAATCAGAATCAGAAGGTGACAAGAAGAGGGTTCTAAACAGATCTCCATACTTAGACAATTTCTCGACACAAATTGGAGAACTCAGAGAGGGAAATCCAAAGGAATAACATCAACCCAGTTCAAGCAGGAGGAAGTTCAAAGCAACCAACTCCAAGTCCAGACACCTGCTCCAAGGGGAGACTTCCAGACCTCGAAGATTCCAGTACAGGTAAAAGGAAGAAATCAAAGTCTCGAAAGGAATCCAAGATCAAAGCTAGGAAGGAACAAGCACAACGGACAGAGTTATCGGCAGGGAAAATATTCTAAGGCAAGCACGTGAAGAAAAATGAAGCAACCAAGGAAGACATCCAGCACGCTGAGGTGGCGCCTCGTCATCTTCCAACCAATCAAATTGTTCCAAATCAACATATAACAACTTTCTATTTTATTGTTGATTTATATTTAGCAAAAGGGACAAGTGTCCTCAAATGAAATTTTCTCATTGGTTGAAAGTGACAAACCCTAATTAGGGTTTTATTTTGTAATCTCGGCCGTTGATTTGAAATCAATCTTGGCCATTGAATTGTAATTGGGGAGCCTATAAATTGAGCTTGCCCCCTCATTTGTAATGTGTGGAGACAGATTATGTATATTGTCGCATTGAGACTATTTTGAATGATAAAAGCTCTTGAGCATGATTTGCCTTGAATCACTTCTTATTGTTGAATAGTAAGCGAGGTTACATATTGCCTTCCGCCATAGATTAGAGTTAAAGTTAGATTAGGTAGAATTTGCTTTGAAAAGTTGTTAATTGAATGAGAGATTGATCGTATTGATTCAACGGTGAAGTGTAGCTCATACTTTTTTCGAATGGATGATTTGCATTCGATTTGTAAAGTTAGCCTGAGCTCTTAAACGTGGAAGCTTAACTTCAACCTCATTCGAGGTTTGAAAATTATTCTCACAAGCCCCTTGAAGATTGCACCCACTTTGCGTATGTTGTCCTGCAGGAGGCGAAACAAAGTGTGGTTTATTTCTCTTCACCGAGTCCTTACTATCTCTTGAGTTCTTAGGCTTAGATTAGACTCTCCTAAACCCTATTCTTTTTTCCATTTTTTGAGATCCATTGAAAGTCCTAATTGAGAACCTTTAAAGATAAATTTCCTAAGTCCCGAACTTGTGAAGACTTTTTGCGTAAGTCCCCTTGTTTATTACCAGCATATCACAACGACCATTGAGCTTATCCACACGTCGAGACCTGACTAAAGAAACCTTGGAATCGCCATATGATTTTCTCGCAATCTTAGCATATGCGGTGGTTTTTCAAGAGAGGCTAGAGTGTCTTTGGACATTTTTATTCTGATGTTTGGTGAATGATAAAACACTCATCAACAGGACATTACAATAAAGTTGGGGTTCTCAAATATTTTACATTTATATCCTTAGTCGAGTATGGTCTTAAGTCTTTTTAAGTCCCTATCTCTCGTCTTACCTAGGCAGCCCCCCTTTTAAACAACTTATGAGCATTATATTTCCCACTCAAGTTCTTGCTTACCGCTCAACATATCGCTCATCGCGCATAGCCTTGTGACAGCTTGTATTGAATTGGCGATGAGTGATGGACCCTTGTTCCTTTGTATCGCTGCCCCGCTTTGCATCGCAGATAGGTTAAGGGCCCTAATTTTCATATCAGCGATGCACTATGTGGGGAATTTCCCTACTATCACTGGTAGCCTTTGTATCACTGATCACCCAAATGCTTCAAGTTCCGAATCAGTGATACGTGATAACACTATGGCCCTTCGCATTTGCTAGTTCAGCACCCATCACACATTGCTGCTTGCTCTCCTTTTCCATATTGGTGATGAGCGATGAAGTCTATGGTTCTAATATTACATCGCTAATTTAAGTGCTGCTAGGAGTGACTCCTGCATGACCATTGATCTTGTTGCTAAGGCACATGGCTAAATATTGAACCCTTGCTAAGTTTCTTCCATCACTAATATGATTTAGCTATCAAGAAGTTAATCAGCAATGAGCGATGGATAGTGCTAACACATATACTCATTGTTGGGGTCTGAGGCATCGCTAAATATTTTTCTAAAGGGTTTTCCCTGTCAGTGATGAGCAATGGAGCAAGCATAAAGTCAAAGGAGGATGGCTTGATCTAACAGCCAGGATCTCATCGCGCATCTGGTTTGTATCGCTGATGGCACACACAAAGGAAAAGAGGTATCAATGATAAGCAATGGACGGATAAGCCTTATGCCCATTGCCTCCCCTCAAGCCATCACAGTTACAAATGAAGACCTAGGTCACACATTGACAATGAGTGATCGTGGAACTAAGGGATATTTGATGGAATATTCCTCTCATCACCAGGAACTAAAGCATCGTTGATCCACTCCATGAAGCTAAAGATGAAATAGCGAGGAGTGATGGTTTTAAAGTAAAAGGTGCTAAAAGAAAAGAGGGCATCGCTGAAAGAAAAAAAGAGAAAGCATGAGGATGAAGGAGAGCCATTGATGGAATTTTAAATCAGAATGGTCAATAGCCTGAATTCAAACTTAAACGGCTAAGTGTCTATTCGCTCGCACGAGCTTTCTTTCAGGCATTATTGTTGAAAACGCTCCATTCCTTGGCCATAAAGAAGGTTGTTGGTTCATTTTTCCTCACAATTGCAAGTGTTCAAAGTAGAAGAATTGGTCAAGTTTTAAGGGAAAGATGTGAGGAGCTCAGGCGAAGAGGTTGCAGAGACATTGAAGGAAAATCTTTCTCTCAAGTAAGCAAATTTTACACATATCTTTGTGATTTTTTGGTTGAATTTAGCTAGTTAAACAAGTGACTAGTTCAAAAAGCTCTAGGGGCTTAGGGTTTGAAAGGTTTTTGTATCGTGCGAATTTGTAGAAGTTGGTAGGAATTGAGTAGGATTTGGGAGGGTTTCTGTTCGTATTTTGCAAATTAGTTTCTTGAGAGCATAAAACCAGTAAACCCTCGTTCATAAGTTGAATTCGTGAACCCTAAGTGCAAACCATGAGTCAACAACCTAGTGAATCCTTGGGAGTTGGGGGAAAACCTAAACAAAAGAAAACCAAGGTTGTTAAACCTAAGCATGAAACATCAGAGAAGACTGCAAAACCTAAGGGAGAAAAAAGAGATTTCACCAAGTTCATGGAGGGTGAATCTCAAGATATCGCTGAAGGAGGAAAGCAGATTGGTAAGCGGCCTACAGGACAAGGTGTCATGACAAGCAAATTAATTGATAATGTTGCTGCAATTGGAGAGGTCCCATTACCTCAGAGTGGTTGGGAGTTGTTCCTCTATGCTTTCAACGAGCAGTATGCCAAGCGTCCAGCCCATCACCTATGGGGTTTTAACCTTGGAAGGCTGGTGGTGCAAAATGTGTTTGTTGAAGTAGATTTGATGCTGGAATTGGCCAATCATTATAATTCTAGTGACAAAACAATCAAGAGTGAGAATGGAACCCCACTGCTTGATATAACTAGAAGCAGAATTGTGGAGGTTTTCAAGTGAAACCCTAATTCTATTGTTAGCCTTAATTTCTCTGAATTGTGCAAAGAATATGAGCAAAACAAGTATGGATACAGGAAGCATGTGCTTTCTAGGAACAAGAAAGGGGATAATGTAGCTTTCAATCCTAAGGACTTAGAACCTTTTGACTGTGATGAATTTGAGAACTACTTCAAGAACACCTACTATTGTTTGGATCAAGTGTTGGCTTACAGATTTGATGAGAGGATACCTACTACACTGTTGGTGATGATTATTGATATTCAAAATTGGAATTGAAACAGAGGGTTTGATTATGCAACATACATTGCAGAACAAATGCACAAGGGGTTGATTGAATTGAAGGATGGGAAAGCCCCTCTATCTTTTCCCCATTATTATTTATTGATGCACATGATCTTATGGATTGGGCAAGAAAAATGGAAGAAATGTATGAAGTTGAGGCAAATAGATGATAAGGGAAATGATTTTCCTGTGCAAATGTGGACTTTCATCTGGGATCAGAATTTCCCACATTTCAACTATCTTGCTTTCTACAATGTTTTGAAGTTCAATATCCTGGAGAGTTTGGGTGTTGAGCCTACATACAAAATCTCAAAGGTCATAAGGGAGATTTTGCGCCCTCATCAACTCAGAGAAGATTCAAAATTGGGTCATAATTGGGGTGACTGGTTCTTACATTCCCACTATACTCTGATCAAAGATTATGGAGCCAAGATTTCACCTCATTGCCTACTTGTATATGTTTCTAATAGGTTGGATTTTATGGAAATTATGTGGCAGCTGGACTTTATGGATAAAGAACATTTTAGAACTCCTAGTAAAGGTTCAGTGATAGCCCGATAGTGGTCCTTCTGTTATTTCATTGCCATAGCAAAGGAGGGTTATGAGATATTTGGTATAATGTTAAGCAACCTCAGAATTTTGATTGATGAGGTGAGGAATTATGACCCTGAGGGGTTTGTTAATGATGCAAAAAGAAGAAAAGGACTGTCTAGATTTTCCCACCATTTCTTGTACACTGATGACATAATCAGAAATTTGACAACTGATTGTGCAATGACTTCAAGGAAGAAGGAGTGGATTTCCATTGCTGATATTGAAGAGGACATATTGAAAAGAAATTCATTTTATGTGATTCCATATGATGACATTGAGAGTCCATATGAAAAGGCTATGACCAAGTTGAAAGATTATCAAAGTGGTGAGTTCACTTTAAAGGTCAATGAGGCTGCAGAAAAGGTTCAAGCACTCAAAGAACAACAAGAGGCTCATGATATTCAAGAACAACCTTTGGAGGTTAGTGAAGGGGGCAACCCTTTAGTTGAGTACTCAGCCACTGAGTTAATTGGAGATGAGCAATCTACAGAGCATGTGCCTAGTGATCAAGAGGTGGAAAAGAGGTTCCCATCCCCTCAAATAAAAGATTCTCTTGACCCTTATGTTCCAATGGATAGAATTGCTAATGGCAATATGATGAAGAAGTTGATGATGATCCCAGGGTCAAATCCTATGATGAGTTCCTTGTTGATGATTCCTTTGTTCAAACTAAGGAATTCAAGGAGTTTGTCATCCAATCCAAGAGCCAAGAAATTAAAAAGAGGATTGAGGATGCCAAGGCTACTTAGGACCCCTCTTTGAATGAGGAGGCAAAAAAGGAAGAGGAGAAGATAATGACTGAGATAGCAACAATCACTCCTGTTGAGGCCAAAAATTTTGTTAAAGAAAGTGGTATGATGTTACTCCTAGGGTGGAATCTTACTTCTGCTATTTCACTTGATGCAATCAGAAAGGACCCCAAGACCTCTGTATCTTAAGAACACTTTGACAATCGAGTCTTTGGTTTCGGTTTCAATCCCAAATTACATACCCTTGCAATTTGGTCAATGGCACCCAATATAGGGAAACCAAAGGTAGTGAAGTCAATTGAGGAGGTTATTGGTTCAGTTGTGGTGAAAAGAGCCACTGACATAACTCCTATTCAGGATGCAAAGTTGATTGTGCATGTTGCCATATTCCCAAGGAGGTGGAACACTCTATCCGAGGTGTAGGCTGAAATAAACATTATTGGAGACAACATGAAACGGTAAGCTAGTTCTCAG